>OZ026598.1:2292270-2307270 GCA_964020085.1 Micromussa lordhowensis
AAAATTTGCAAGTAACCACCTAGTATCGAACCCCGAACCTCTTTTTCCTGATATCCCTCTTATACCACTACACTACCAGGTTGATCCGCCAAATTTCCCCAAAATTTAATTATAAAACGTGACATTCTTAAACATTAACAATAGAGTTGCCCCAAACATCAAATAAGAGCTAACCGCAAGCAAACCAGTGTGAATATGAACAATTAAGCATTTGGTGAGTGCATTTTACTCCATCAACAAATTATACCAGTTTCTACCTTATCCAGGCCTAAACTAAAGCAGATATGGCATCAACCAATTACGAAAATGGCATCGACCGTTAAAAATGGCATAGACCGTTTACGAAAGGGAAATCAGCAGCGCCGAGTAGGCTATAATGATCTCATATCCAACAGACGCGAGTGGAATAATTGTTAATTGTATCTTTGAAGTCTTTATTAGGCAATCACTTTTTGTTTTCTTTATCAAAACCAGGCATACTCATTGAGAATCGTTTATAGAATTCGTTTATAGCGAAAATAATTTAATCGTACTTTTCGTTTTCATAAATTTTGAAGATTTTATTGGAAAGCACGTTTTTTAAAGAAAAACAATATATTTTTATTGAGATGAACACGTTACTATGGTAACGAAAACTATAAATTTATAATATAATGTAATAGAACTGTGTCCCTCTGATTGGGCGGAGAATGGTGCACGTGTTTTATATCCAATACGTAGCGGAACTTTTTTCAAAGATTACAATGTCAGTTCAGCGACGGAACATACTCCGATAATGTTATTACAAACATCCAATAATGATGGAAATCTTTTTAAAAATCGAAGAAATGAAAAAATTTAATAAAGTTCTTGTAAATGACAAAAAATTGTCTTTGTTCAGGTGCCGATCCAGGATTTTGAAATGGGGGGTGAATTTCCGTAATAATGTAATAGAATAAAAGTGATCATCGCAGTGAATTTTCCAATTTAAGCAATTGGAAAGAAGAAGCCTGAAAAAAAACAGGGCTTAACGGGATTCGAACCCGTGACTTCCGCGATACCGGTGCGATGCTCTACCAACTGAGCTATGAAGCCACACATTGGGAGCGAGGTCAATTTGTTGAGTTCGTATCTTCCGGTATCGCGGAGGTCACGGGTTCGAATCCCGTTGAAGCCCTGATTTTTTTCAGGCTTCTTCTATCGTCGTATCTTCCGGTATCGCGGAGGTCACGGGTTCGAATCCCGTTGAAGCCCTGATTTTTTTCAGGCTTCTTCTTTCCAATTGCTTAAATTGGGAAATTCACTGCGATGATCATTCTTCACTTTCATCTATAACCGCAGTTCCAATATATGAATTATTTCATATATACTTTACATCAATGTAATAGAATATTTCAATGTTTGAGGGATAAGGAAAATAGGAGAAAAAGAACGAAAGAAAGGGGCTCAGAAAAAGGGAGGGGGTAAAAATTCACCCATTTCCCCTCCCCTGGATCCGCGCCTGTTGTTGCATATCTTGCTTGAAAAGCCAGGATAACGGTTGTAGGAGAACGTGAAGTGAGGGTGAGCGCGAGTTATCACTGCCTCGTGAGCACTGTAGTCAGGCACAGTGTATTCGCATCCTGTTTTTTCGTAGTTGTTTCAGTGAATGAACGGCTGGTTTTTTTTCAGGCTCGAAAAATCGCTTAGCTTCGCGACTCGTGTTCGCTGCCTTGCGGCTCTCAGTCTCGCGGAGAAAATCAGTCGGGCTTGAACGTTGCAAAACGTCATGTTATTAGAGGGTCTCACATCTGATGAAACTACCAAAACAAATTTTACCTGAAAAAAATGGAACAAACGTAAAGTTCGGGAGTCGATTTGCAAGAAAGTATCCCAAAATAGACTGTATTTTTTCAACATGATTCAGTTTATTGGCCTTGAGCCTATAAAGGAAGTTTTACTTTATCGTTTCCCACTGTAAACAGTCTGACATCACGCTGCGGCTAGCGCTGAAACAAGGGCACGCTAGGGTCAATGACGTCACTCAGTTTGGAACGGGGGAGAGGAGGGGAGACATTGGACTTCAGAACAGGACGAGGCAAATTTCGAACGCCGAGGGCGCGAGCCACTAGGGGTTCTGGAGGCATGCCTCCCCCACCAGAAATTTTGAAATCTAGGGGCTCAGAAATGCTCTTTTAAGCATTTTCCGTGGCATTTTTCTTCAGAAAAATCAATCTTGGGCAAGTGCAGAAGTTCACTTTTTTATTGCTGAGCGATAGTGGTGCCAAGTTAATGATCATCTGCATTTTAAAGCATTCAAATGTTGTAACACGCATTATAACAATAAAATGAACCCACAAGGGCAGCCAACGTTTCTGGATCTTATACTGTAGATAATTAGGAGAAGTCTTAGGTAACACTTTTTTGAAGTTAGTTATATGATATACAGAATCACGCTCACTTATCAAACGAATTAACCTCATTAAAATGCTTTCCCCCTCAATTCATCCACCTTATATAAGCTGGTTTTTTAGGGATTATCAATTGCGTCGTCTTGCCTCATGCTAGCTACGGCCCGGGTGGAAATTAAGAAGCGACCGATGAATTTTCGTCGCAGTAATTTTGCATGTTACAGTCAGCTGTGTGAAAACGTTTTATTATGGTAAATTTGACCTCACCCACCCCTCCCTCTTACTGAGCTATTTGGTAAACTGGTGCCCGACAACTAAATTACACCGGAATTACATGAGGCTGCCTTTGAAATGATTCAAACACAACTTACACTCCACTAAGCTTAATTCTTTATCGACCAAGAACGTCTTCCGGATGTTCTTCTCGGAAGAGTATCAGTTTTAATCAGTTAATCAGGTATTTTGACGAAGTAGTGATTTATTTTTCAAGTTTAATCATTGCCTCCTACTGTGTTGGCGTCTTTGTCGGCAAAAAATAAAAGGAGGGCTAAAGATGTGAAAATATGGCGAACTTGTTTACAAAAAAGCAAAGCTTCTGGACCGAGTAATTTTACACAAGTTTGCACTCGCTGTGACTTAAGCTGTGTCACCATTTAACGTGGTTTTCTATACAAACACAAGGAACAACTTTTTTTTACACAAGGTGTCATTGAAACACAATAAGATATTGCACCTTCAGTCTTTCATTGTGTTGTTAATTTTTCGTCGGTCTTAATAAGTTTTCAAACAATCAGTATAAAAACTGCCAAGCGCTCTGAGACATATCAGTGTATGTGCGACCAAAATGTAGTAAACTTGACGCTATAAGCCTGCAAAGAGTTAAGGTTTTCTCGTAACGCTCACTGGGCTGACCAGCGAAATACGTATAGAACGCATGTCTGCATATTTAAACTGAGCGTGTCTATGTCAAGGGAGGAGCTCATAAGATCATGCGATCGATTTTGGGGTGTTAAATTTTCTTGGTGTGGAATAATATCTTAACCGAGCCATTAAGCAGTGGCTAATTAATTTTTTGGATATGGGTAAGAATTTTCTGCACGGTACATCAGTAAGAGAGGGAAAAAAATATTCAGTGGCATACCACCGCAAGATTTAGACGATAGACAGGCTTTCTGATCGCTGTGACGCTGACCTGAAAAGGCCAAATTATAGCATTGTATTTTCAGACGAGAGTAAATATTTCGTTCTTGCTTCGTTGAACTACAGAAAAGACCATGCCACTTAGTCAACCGATATTTTTGGTCAACTAAGGACAATAATTTGCACGCCGTTCCTCCAACTTTGATTGATAGAAGGGATTGTTAAAGATACTCAAATTGCTCGAGCAAAATATTCTTTTGTCTACCCTCTTTCTTTTTTCGCAAGCCTTCAATGTCTGTGCATAGTTATTACTTAGACAAGGGTGTGATTTTAATTTAAACAACGCTATGAATTGAATCCTTCGGAGATCGAATTTTGCTATTCACTTGTTGTAAGGCTACAACAGCAGTGAGAAAAGTGAAGTGTCCGTAATTGCGGCAAGAGATTTGAAAGAAATCGATTATGCAGTGTTCAATTAGATCCAGCTGTTTGAAAGATAAACAAAAAAGCCTGTTAACTACATTTAAAATAGTGGCGACTAATTCTCTGTTTGCCTTAATTAACCTATTATTATGGCTTTCCTTTTGAGCGACTTGAAGTAAAAATCGAAAAGGTATGTGACTGTAGCGTATAAAAGCAGAATTTGACAATGTTGTTAAACTAAAAGCAGGTTCTCATTTGCATAGATAACAGCTTTGTAGTCCGCAATAACCGAAATAAAACTATTCGCTGCTACTAAACAGATGTCATCTTTTTGCGCCATTTTAGGTCAGTTATTCACACTTTTTCAATAAAAACGTTATAGGTTTGCGTCAAGTGTCGCTTGTTCCTTGATGAATCTATAGAAGTGTCACTTCCTTTTTGTCTCAGCTAAATCAAATATGTCTTGTTCTTCTGAAAACGGCATTGTAACACTTCTATTGTTCACCAAAACAAGCTCGAAAATGCATTTTTCCTGCGAAGTGGAACCATTTTCGAAGAACAAAATGGCTAAGGGGTTTCTACAGTACGCTATTTATCTTACTTAATTAAAAGCCTATTAAAAGCGTCGGTTCTTGAAAGGAAGACACCTACATGTGATGAACTTTATTGATGTAATTGAAACCATCCGCGGAACGACAAAAAAATAAACACAGACAAAGTTCAAAAACCATTTTTTGCCGCCAGCGATATTTTGTGATTTTCGTGTTCGTATTTTGAATGGCATATGTCACAAGATAATTACAACGTAACACAAAAAGCATTTCAATGAAACCTCTTTTCCATGGACATTTCGACGACCGGAAATGATAACAGCACAACTGTATCATTGGCTCCAGCGACCCGGAAGTGCTCGGTGCTTGAATGAAAGCTGGGACCACTGCAAAATCCTACAGAATGCACAGAAGAGCTCGTCAAGCACAAACATGGGCGACGCATACTTAGCTGAGAAAATCGACGCAGAAATGAAGACATTTCCTTGGAGTTATCCGGAACAGTACATCTTGTCTGACTTCATCCCAAGCCCTTGCAATTTTCCTGTGTAAGTATTTATTAGAGCTTGCTAACTAAGCTCAGCTCTACTTTTAAGAATCATTTGCCCCCAGACACTTGCTATGTCTCTTCTCGTGCTACTTTCGTTTTCTTTTCACTTAGGGAGTTCGATGGACCTAGCTTGAAAATCGAGGGAACAGGTATGTGTTTAAGTATCGTAACTAACCTAATTCGTCGATCAATTCGTTTTGTTTGATTTTCAGGGTAGTGTCAGCACAAAGTGTTTATAGAATTCCACAGCTACGCTTCACAATAAATCAACGATCGTGCAAATTCATTGATCAAGATTTGAATTCATACACCGCGCTACGATTTCTACTGCATGAAGCGGAAATATCCGTGAGCATGCAACGCAAGCTTTAAAAAAAACTTGTTTTAAGCGCTGCAGTTTGCACAGTTTAGAAGTTTTTAACATGACATATTTTTGAATCTTTAATTGTTTGCATAAATTTTCATTAAAATTAAAGGTAAACTTTCAGGGATTTTCTTAATAAAAGCATTTTGTTCCTCGAGCGATATGACATTTTATTTTGGTTCACTCGATAGAAAAGGTAATAGAGGTACATGTATTTACGTAAACAGGGAAGTAAGTTTTAAAAAGGAAGCCGTAACTGGTAATATATATTCAGATTTCACGACGAATAAATCAATCTGTTGGAACGTTCCAGTTAGTGCGTAGGCATTTCTTAAAACAATAATATCAATAAAAGACTGACGCTTTCAAGGTCATCGATACAGAACGAATCGGTATAATTTCAATCCTTCACGATCGTTCTTTGTCCGATAACAAGGAGCTGGTTTCGACAGGTGGCTGGTAGACACAGTAGGCGGCGATGAAAAAAGCGCATGCTTGAATTGTAAATTCTCTCTACTGAATGGCCCATTTCAAACGGCGTTGATCATAAGAAACTGGTAATTCATCAACTCGGTAATACTTTCCCGCAGTTGATTATTTAGCCTTTCTCTTTACCTGTCTACTTGACTTTACACGGATATGGCTGGGAGAAATAAAATACTGGTCAATACTTAATAAATAAAATAGTTGAACTCGAACTGTACAAGAAGTGATATTGGACTTCGAAAGGGGACCTCAGAAGTGGTATTTTGCGATTATGTAAATGGCGTATTTTTTGATTGTGCACAGAGTTCGTTTCAGCAAAATAACTAAGTTGTTCACAATGCTCTATTTTCTCGTATTTTAGTCGATCGCTGAACGCGCGCGAGAGTCGCGAGAACTTTCGCGCTCGCTTCGCTAACTCAGTTTTCTTTTGCGTGCGCTGAATAATAGAGAGGCTGTGAACAGTCTAAAAATAACAGATTTCGGAGCTTCATGCTACTGATAAAATGTTTACAGCAACTGATCACGAAAGAGGAGAAAATTGATTGAAATGGAGACGTCATTACTGATGAGACTTAGCGAGTACATAATCACTAAAACCATTTCTTCTTCAGATTTTGCTATTCTGTTTTAATACTATTTTTATTTAATGTCGCACAAAATGGACATTACATAAGATATCACATCCGTCACTGTTTTCTTACAGAACCTTTATTTTCTGCAGTAATCATTATTTGCGATTTGGCAAGCAAACGCAAAAATCGCAAAACTTTAGTAGCTGCGGCAATATATAGAATCTATGAATATTAAGAGTGCGGTCCATATAGACATCTACTTTGACGTCAATCCCTTACCTTCCTCTACTTTCGGCATTATCTACTAGAAATTCATTTATAATTGTGTGTCTGGCTGGCTGCTTCTCCACGCGAAGGAAACCATTTCTATGCTTAAAGAAAAAGCACGTTGTAATAACAAGCCGTACTTTTTTTCCGTTGCGAATTTCTTTGAAAACGACCGTATCAAATCAGTGAATTCTCTAGCTTAAAAATATTATATCGAGTTGCTTTTCAGTGGAAATTTCTTATACTATACTTACAAGACTTTCTGTGTTTAAATAGAAACATTGGATGCAGACTTGCGGCAACCACAGCAACAGGAAGAGCTTGTACAATACTCTCCAGATCCGGTAACTGAATTTATTTTTCATCACGATTTCCAGAAATCTTGATTTGTTTAAGAACAAAGTTTGCAGCAGATCTACTCCTCTGGTGGTAAGAAAAACCTTACAATTCGGCCAATAAGTTCCCGAAAATACACTCAGCGGCAAGTTAAAAATCTTTAAGGTTTAGAACTTACTTTTCACCTGCATGTGTCAAATGAGATTGTACGGTTTGCCATTCACAATAAAACAATGGAAGTACACAATTAATTTAATTCCAAGTCACCTCAATTGAGCCATAGAAGAGCGAACTTTAATTATTACAACATATCACACTTTTTGTGGAAATTACCAGTGATGTCAAGTTATTTGACTACCGTCTCAATTCGGCAGTCCATTTGATCAAAACAGAACAGCAAAGAGCAAAAAAAAATTGATTATGGATCCACTATATAAAGGCCGGTTACGAATCGAAACATAAATGGCAAAAATGAACTTAATGTTTTCCTTTTTCAGCCTGAAAATTTGCTGGTCGATGTTCCCACGGACGAGGTCGCCGAGGACTTCCCAGAGTTCATTGAGCCTCTCACACCACTCAGCCCCAGGTTTCCTCCTCACGCACTCATGAATTTATCACCTCCACATGTGACGTCACCAAGCACGTGAGCAATGCCAATAATCCATTTTCGATATATTAAAATTCCAACATGGCTCCGAGGCTTGGGGGAATAAGACAAAATTCATTTCTCAACCTCGGAGCCAAGTTAGAATCTTAATATATTCTTTACTTCTGTTCCAATCTCGAGCCCAGAGTCTCTCCGTCTCCTTGGTCAACCGCTGACCAAGGAGCCAGATAGGCCCAAGATTGCTTCTGATCTGAACAAAATATTTTAGATTTTGGAAAACAAGAAATCATTTTGACGAATTGCCCTTTGCCTTACCATTTTGTCTTTCTTCAATCAAATGTTACATCGTTTTTTTTAGTTAGTTAGTTGGTTTTTGTGTGTTTGTTTGTTCGTTTGGGACGTTTTCCTGTAAAAGAACTGAGGTGGCTGCTTTGATCTATGTTTATCGTTCACTCCAGTAATATTATCAGTTGAGAAAATTAATGATGAGTTTTATTGTACTATTCTTCTATTTCATTAAGGAACGAATTTCGCGGAGATTACAATTTTAGGATGGTTCTGGAAACACAGGTAATTTTGTTGTATCAGAAATAAAATTTAGACCTACCATCCTGTGCATTTTAATTCATGTATTTTGTCCTGTGCAATTATCAATAGAAACAAACTAACAGCGTCAACTCGGCGTTTTGTTTACAGCCCAAGAAAGTTGCCAACCCAGACTGGATTGTAAGTACCGTTAACTTGATTGCTCCTAACTCATGTCTTACTAGCTTCACCAACTGTTTTGTCAATTGAGCCCCAATAGAAATCAACACGATAAAACTGTTATAGATGCTTCAAATAAATAGACTAAAAAGTCTATTGCAACTTTTTACGCACACGCGTTTCCATTCAAGGTATTTACGAACATTGCACCGGTATTTCAACGGTTTTTTCACATTGAAGAAGGGTTATACACCCGAAACGTCTGTGTTATTAGACAATTTTGACACTTCTTGATAATTATTCCTCAAATACCAACTCGATCTTTAACTAACGAGTGTCACGCATCACCTGCGACTTTTCAGTCAATTTATTTGAATAGATGCTTCACACTTACATGAGGTTTTTTCACAGTACTCAGTGCATCAGAAGAAACTGTACATCAAATCCAAGACGCCATGTCCCGTCAGATTTTTAACTACAGGTAGGTTCTATTTCCATTACAAACCTCGTGAATTACCATTCGTCATATCTTTTAACGTCGATTGCTGTTATTTGGTACCCAGGGCCCCCTCCTTCTGGAGCGTTTATACGTGCCATGCCAGTGTTCAGACAACCTGAGCACGCTAAAGATGTGGTGCGCTGCTGCCGAAATCACACTGCAGAACATACAGGTGAGGACAGGCGAAATCTGACCTCTTGGGCTGGGGTAGACCGAGTTTAATTTGTTAACAGGGTAGGAAGGGACTGGAGAATGGATTGTAAATGATAAACAATTGCCGAAAATACAATTTAAAATGAAATGTTTGTGGTACAATCTTATACCGAGCCAAATTAGTCTCTTAGATCGAAAGAAACTTTATGATGTGAGTATACACGTTTAATATGGAAGGAAAACAAGATGAATTTCTTACAAACTGAGTTGAGAAAATAATCCTTTTTAATATTCGTTTCCAGGCTCTCCTGCGACAGGTCATTTCCTCCGTTGCGACAACCAAGAGGCTGAGTACGAGGAATGTCCTCAAACCACAAGGCACTCTGTTAGGATACCACTCCGAGGACCAGCTTCAGGTGAGCCTCACAACATAATTTGCTGATAAAATTTGGAGTCTTCATGTTCACGGAATTTTTAGTACCATTTTCTACTGAATGCAAAGTCCGAACGACATTTACCATCCATAGCTAATCAAAACAAAAGCAAATATTAAACGTAACGAGTCAATCACAACTCGAAGCAAAATTGCAGTAGGCATCTGGCAAGTTAACACCAGGCGCGGGAACTGACGAGCAGCTGCTGCGAAGCGCGGGAACTGAGGTGCAGCTGGTGCGAAGCGTGGGAACTGAGGTGCAGCTGGTGGTAAACGCAGGAACTAACGAGTAGTTGGTGATAAACGCGGCAACTGACGTGCAGAAAAAGAGCGGGAAAACGTGAATCTGGTGCTAAGCGCGGGAACTGACGTGCAGCTGGTGCCACGAGCGGGAAAACGTGAATCTTGTGCCAAGCTCAGAAAACCGACAGAAGCACAAATACTTTGTACTTCCCAGCATTTTGATTCTGTTTAGATTTAAAAGCACGCGACACTTTATCAAGCTACCACTGCATTTTCCTCTCATGTTATAAACTATAAAAACAAACTGGTTTCTTTGGCTATTCTTTCTTATACAAAGACGTATTTTCCTGATGAGATGCAAATCTCAATTTGTCTTGAAACTGTTGTTCATAAAAGAAGAAGTATTCGCTATAAAAAGTACTATGTATGATAATTTTCTAGGTCTATCAGTTTCTAATTACCTTTAATTGTGCTCAGCTGAAGACGCTGACGAGCTTGGAGTCCATGAACTGTTTTACTTTATCTGTAACAACTCCTGTGGCGGCTTGAACAGGAGACCAATTCAGATCATTTTTACCTTGGAAGATCTGTAAGTTTCTAATACCTAATATAATATTATTTATAGCTAATTTTCCTTTTTTCCAAAACAAGGAGCCAACCTGAATGTCACTTGCACTGTAATATCTGCCATCTTGTCATTGGCTTTCTAAACTTCTCGACCAATCAAAAAGCTAATAATCGCAAGTGCGCGTTATCTGAACGTGACTATTTTGACGTCTCTTCCTCTCAGAATAGCTTTGTTAATGATTGGCAAAGGAACGGGAAAAAACGCATAACTGTATTTCATTCAAGTCAGTTGAAAATCAACCTTTATTGAAATATTCAGCTCCTATCTTTTCATGATGATCTTAGGGCTAGGGTTAGGGTTAGGTTAGGAAATGTGAGGCATCTTAGAAATTGCAGTATTATCTTGTGAAAACAGTTCATATTAAAACAAATTGCAATATGAAACATGTAGCATTCTGTTCTCATCTGAAGGTCAGGTAATGTGGTCCTGGGGAGATGTTACGTCAATGTCAGAGTTTGCGCATGCCCAGGACGAGACTCAAAACAGGAAATCGAGGCAATCAACCGCGGGCCAGGCAAAAAGCCTCGCGGGAAATCTAAAGCAAGTGAGTTGGTAGATCGTCCCTAGATAAATGCATGCCAATTTTTAAAGCATTTAGACGGACTTTGAATTATTTCTAGCAGCATTTCAAGAGGCTCGGAAACATTCTTAGACGACTGGAAGTTATAATTTAAATTTCAGCTCGTATCTAAGTTATCAGTAAATTTAGCAGCTGTAGCAGTTAAGCAGTAAATTTAGCAACTCAGCTGTCAGTTCAAAACGCGTCATTTCTTAGCTGGCGGTTATAACTTTAGCAAAAGAAGCAACAATCAGCTATAACCCATCCATGCCCTCGAATAATGCAAACTGTAAATTATTCATGAAAGAACAGCTAAAACTGCAAAAATATTCAAGTCTTTCAGGAATCTTTGTCAGTGCAATTAAACGCGAGTGACTTGTTTTATATTCTAGGAAGCATTTTTGTACAGTAATTTTTATGTTACTTAAATAGTTTAGCAACAAATTTAAAGAAACAACATGTAAGGCCAGACTTGAAAATTTAAGCTCCACATTTCCAATTTGATCCACTTTGCGACTCGTTTCTAACTGCTGAGATTACAGCACGCCATTCAGACACTTATATTCACTCGCTTTGTCAAACAGATTCTGACATGTACCCAATTAACTCCGAAGTAAGTGGGAGTTTGTTGTTAAGTAAGTGGGACTTTTGTTGTTCCGTGACAGGTGTAAACGATCTGCAGTGTCTTGGTCCAAAGATGTCTAAAGAAGACAGCACTGTGTACAACCTCAAGGTAGAAGGCCTAGTTTAAAGTTTGAAAACCGTTTACCCGATAATCAGCTCTTTTTATGGAAACTAAGAATTAAATTTTCTTAAAAGAAGTTCTTTCCAGATATAAATAAAACTTAGGAGAACTCGAAAAAGTGTGACTCTTTCATTATTTTCAGCTATATTCTTCCCTGCAAACATCCACAGAGAACATTTGCCATTCGTTACTTACTGCCACTTGGCGAAATGGCGCTTTTAATGCGAACCTGAAATATATGATTGTATTTTTCTTTAATTGCCCACAAAACATAAGAGAATGTGCAATTAAGTTATGGCTTACATAGCTAAGTGTTTATAATTTTAAATTATTTTCGCTCGCAGATCTGTGGATTCAACAATTATCTTATGATGAAAAGGATTGCCATTGCGCTGGAATTGTTCGCAAACATGGAGAATAAGTTGTAAGTCTTATAATTCGTTCGTTTACATCTATTTTGCTTTCTTCTAAAATTTTCTGGCTCATAGAAACTGGTCATTCCGTAATTCAGCCTTTCTTGCTCTTGCTCTGATCAGAGTAGAAAGCGGAAAACGAGAACAATTAATGCTAATGTTTGTGAATTGTTTCCCCACAGTACCACGATAGAGCCTCATGATCTGGAGATGCCAGACTTTACAGAATACTCCCCTGAGGTACACACATTGCTGATTTCAAGAAGAAAGAATATCATTTTGGTCTCGTAGCAGTTAATTCCGTGCCAGGAAAAAAGTCCTGAACGCCACAGTGGTAGAACCAAAAACTAATCCAAATTTTCGCTTCCTTATCTACAAAGGACAATGTCTAATTCTTCCAGGGTTTAGATCTAGGCTTACTTCCTTACCACAGTTCATAATTCTCCGCGTTTAGTTCCTCTTTAATTCGTGCCAGAGGTTTTTCTACCGAAAACGACAATTCGCCCAGACGATTTTTCCCAGTAACACTGGGTGAATTTTTCTGTTTTCTCTCATCAGGATCAAGACAACACAGAACCAGACTCGACTTTAGTCAAGTAAGTTGGACAAGTTACTAAATACACGTTTTCGAAGGAAAGAATTAGAGTACTAAAGAGTTTGGAAGACTGAAGCTGAGAGTAGGCAGCTCGAAAAATATCCCTGCTTTCGCTACATTGGGCTTATTTTTGTGACTAGTTGCTAAATCAACGACCACTTGGAAGTGTCTGATCGCTTATTACGGGTTTCAGTCAATTTAAAGAGTGGTTACAAAAATTATAGTGAGTAATTATGTTATAGGTCTCTTCTTGACTTTGCTCTTTCACTCGTTTTGGAATGATTACCCGCCACAAATATGGTGAGTTCTTCACCCTCAAAGCAATTCCATCTTTTACTCTTGGAACTTCAACTATTTCATGTTCACAGAACCGGGAATCTATCGTCATGGCAAAGATACTCACAGTAAAAAGTCATTCAAATGTTTAAAGCTCAATAAATGGCTTCATATTGCTTCTTGCAGGCCATCAGTGTCCGAATCACCTCCACCTCCACTTCTTGTCAACCAGGAGTCTTTCTTAGGTCCATCTCACACAGAGAGCTGGTACCCAGCTGTCCCACAAGACCAAGCGAGTCAAGTACATCAGCCCCCACAGTACCCCCAACAGTGCTTTACATATAGGCGTAAAACGACGTCTGTTGTCATATATTTAAGAAAGGACTGACAAATCTATAAGTCGATGCGAGGTAGAGATTTCCAACTATCGACTGAAAATCTTTCACGAAACAATCCAAAAGCGAAGAGTGATATTTTAAAATGAGCATATTAACCTACTCGCTCTTCTTTCAGGCGCAAAACTTTAACAAACGTGGGATTTTCAAGAATTATTTTTCTATCTGTCATGGATCGATGAATAGATGATCCAATCTACGAGTTTTCCAATAGTTGCTGAAACGAAACAAGTCTCCAAGAGATTTATGTGTGCTTTTACAATACGTTTATAACACATATCATTTAACCAGTCACGATATATTCTCATAAGCCCTAAACGTCCTGCAGTGGGCGGTGATAATACCTTTGATCTTGATGTAGCAAGATATTCTTAGAGTTAAAAACGTTAATTGCCCATAAGTAATTATAAGTGGGAATTTTAAACCTCTCAAGTTAGGGGCTGAAGCTATGTCGACTCCCACCACGAGTCTTGTTGTTGTTGTTGTTGTTTATCGCTTGTTTTCCGAGTACATATCAGTTTAAGTATGTTTTTTAACAATCTGTTGTTGCATTGTTATAAACAGGGAAATCTTGTACGCTTCGATTCCAGAGAAGACAGTGTTAACATTGTATAATCTTTAAATACAATTGATATTTTTTCATGGGTTGTCCTTGTTTGGCTCATATTGTGAAGGATTCTGTCAGCTTCTGCGGTGGAAGTCTGCAATACGTCGTAATCTTATCCCCTGCAGACCTAAGCGTTCGGTAAAAGAAATGTTTGCCAGTTAAACCTAAGCGAGATGACAAATATTAGGCTTAAAAAGAACAGAAAATATCCAAAACCGACTATTTTGCGGATAGATCTATCTTAGCTCTACTAGAATATCTGGTGACATTTAAATTGATGACGTCACAACAAAATGCACGACCACTCAGTACGCATATTTGCGCACTTGGGAGTCAAAGGGTTAACCAAAAATGCATAAGATCGTTTACTGGCCCAAGTTGCCTTGTTAGAGAACAGAATTATTGAGGAAAAAGAACGTTTTGGTAAAAAAAATTGTGCTTTTATTTAACCCTTGAACTTCCAAATTTTCACAAGAAAACGGTTTTTAACCATTAAATCAGCTTTTTGACTGCCATGACGCTAAATGGCCTTATTTATTCTGAAAAAGCTATCTTTTTACCAAATAAAAAAACATAGATCACGGAGAGACCATTCACAAGAGAGACCATTCACATTCCTTCCAATTCCCCGCGGCACACGGATTCTCGAAATTCCCGGGAGTACCCGCTCCCCCGACTGTTGCTACAAGTGAAAACCATTCAAGAACAAGAAATAATTGCTCCTGGATAGGACAGCTTTAAAAAGCGCATTTCAATCTACTGTCACTACTTTTAACTTTTAATTGATTTATGTAAATTGCGAAATGTTGAACATTAGCGCAAGAGCAGTGAAAGCATGACTGGGCTAGTCATACGGTTGTGTGACACTTTTACTCACTTTTACGGTTGCCGATACTATATAGCCTGTGTAGATCCGCCCCTTCCCTCAAAAAAATCGGGGAGAGAGACGTCTGTGTAGCGGCATCGTTTATCGTGTTCCGCACTCCGAGTGGTGTTCCCAGAATGTTTGGAACGTACGCTGATTGGTTGTTGTCCTCATCTGTATTACGTAAGACATTTCCCGTCTTTTAGTTGGTTAATCGGT
>OZ026598.1:2312270-2322270 GCA_964020085.1 Micromussa lordhowensis
GCAATATTCCTCAATACAAAAATGTCGAAACGGTCGATCACAGCTTCACTAATAATGACTCTGATCTTCTGGCATGGATGCCTGATTCTCTCGCTTTCATGTTTTCGGACGGCGCAAGATTTAACATGGCGAATGATAATGCCTCGCTCTTGGTAATTTTTCCTCATTCATTGAAACAGAACAACATTTCTCAGAATGATAAACGATTTATTTTAAAGTTGAGTCACTTTCTTGTTTCAAGGAAGGAATTCCACGGCGCAGCTTGTTTAGAAGAGCCTTTAAAACACAGCACGGGAGGTGATTCAGAACGTGATTACCGACCGAAAGACAAAGAGGTAAAACCCGTCGGAAATATCTCGCTGGATTCGTCTTGGTGTCGATTTATCACAAAGAATTGGAGCGTCCACATTAGAAATACAGGCTTGGTGCGAAGCGTACAAATAGAAAATTTCCTGCCAGTCGAATCCAACGGTTGGGAGCCTTCGGAAGTGACTAAAATACAAAACTGTAATATTCTACAAGGGCCATTCATGATAAGAAAAGATATATTCCATAAACTGGGAGGATTACTAGACGGTTTTGGAAGAATGACCCTGTTGGAATTCTTTCTTCGATCTAAGGGTGAATTAAAGATGGCTAAGCTGGCAAATTGCGTATGGACACCCGAGATTACACAAGCGGATCGAGGAACTCTCGAAGGATCAAACACAGTTCCCGAATATGCATCATTTGCTAACAAACACAGAGTTCTTCGCATTGTAACGGAGAATAGAATCGAGTGGACAGCATGCGTAGCAAACTGGAAATTGTGCCCGGAAAAACCGTACGTTAGGCCACGAGACCTTCCTAGCATAGCAGCACCGATCTGCTGCAGCGCCGTTTTAGGAAAAATGTTGAGAGATTTTAAATGGGCGTTGAACACACTTGGTGTGGAATACCGGGTAGCTTATGGAACTCTGTTAGGCGCTGTCAGAAGTCAGGCCATTATTCCATGGACATATGACATTGATATTGCTCTGCCGGTGTCAGCGTTTGACCTGGACACTTCGACATTTTCCGCGCTTCAAAGACTACTTGGAACTGATCAGTATTACGTCGGGGAATCCTTCGGTATGCAGAGGGCCCACTTGCTTCTGCCGCACTCTATAGAAGTAAACACAACTGCTTATTTTGACGGGTCCGATGATGTAGAAGGCAATGCGTTCTTTAGCGATGGGTTGGAGGAAGCAGTGAAGGGTATGCTGCCCGTGTCACTCCACTGGAGGGAACGCTGTTATGTTGATTTTTATGAAGCTCCTGTCGAATGGATGGAGGAGTCTTCTCTTGTCACCATTAACAATGAACAGTTTTTAACAGTGAAAGAGATCGATTACGAGTTAACTAACTGGTATGGTAAGAACTACCTGCAGCCGGCGCTCAAAGGAAACTGGTTTGGTTTGTCAGGATCAAACCATTGTCCGAAGCTATCAGGAAATGACTTGATTTTGACTTTGACTTCACTCTTATGGTGGTTGCTGAGCTATAGAGTTTCCTGTATAAGTTATTGACCCTTAGCCTTTAGCTAGTAGCTCACAAGGAAATGCGGTTCCTCTACAATACATCATTAAAATTTCTTAAAATGGGTTACACCTTATTATTACATGGCTAGCTGTTCCAAAAATAAGTTTTAAAAATTCGCCGTCGTTCACTTAAGGCTTTCGCCTCGTGGATCCCGGCACAGCTACTTTGACAATGCTGTGACGAAATTTATGATCAGTAACAGGACAGACACATGAAATGTTAATTTTATTTTTTACGGGTATGGAGCTGAGGGTGCGCAGGCGCGGTGCAATATTGGCATACTTACGAATGGATGGACGGATCGCGTATTGGATTGGACATGAGTGACCGCGTGAGAACAAAAGTTTCTTATATTAGCTCAATGGGTTACCAAATTTTCCTAGTATGGGGCTCCAATCCCACGATAATTACAACAACTAGCTTTATTTGCAAGACCTTAAATACATACAGTGTTGCAAAAGCTTTTGTAAACTAAAGCAGTAATGATTATCGTGACATATAATAAGGTTATGATAGCAATCAAGTTAAATCGGTTAGATTTGGAAAAAAAAATATTGCGAAGACCAACGCAATGAATTTTGCTAATTGAACATTAAAATAATGATTTGTAGATGTCATAAGTTTGCCGATGGCTTGTAACGGAGATAATTGTTTAAACATCGAAATGATATTCCATATTTTTCTATAAAATTCATCTCTTAGAACAGCTGCTGAGACAGACAAAAGTAGACACCTTCTTTGTTTTGTGAATTTTCAAGGCCAAAACGCTGTATGAGTAAAAACGCAATAAAGAGCTTTGTCGGGCTTCTGTTAATATGCACGATTGGGTATATGTGTACTTATAAAGTTGTATGTCCAATTTTTTTTCGATCTCGGTTCTTTTTTCTTATGGCCGTCTGTTTACTGCGGTATAAATGAACACCGCCAATCAGTTGACAGGGCTTCCCGATAAAATGCTGGGGTCGCCATACGATTGACTTACATTCCATCCAGGGGGGAGTAAGATGCAGATGACTTCATGCCGCAACCAGATTCAAGTGCCTGCAGCGATGAGCCAGCTGGCTTTTATCAATCCCAAGGATTGGACCGAAATTTCCCGCTTGGGCAAATTTTCATATTTGTCGCCCTAGCTCCCAGCCTCCCCCCCCCCCCCCCCCAAAAAAAAAAATATATATATATATACAAATAAAAAACTGTCAGTGAAAATTTCAGTTTTGAATTAACAGTGTGATATCACCCGGTAGAGGAGCACCCATCTGGAAAAATTACGAGTCCCGGGGTGACGTCAAGACGTGCCAGTTTTGTCCCAATTTTTACCTGAACCTAGTATATGGTAATACCTCGCCAGAGGTTTTAATTCTGAATTAATCTCTTAGGGCCTGTGGAATCTATCAAAGTAGGAGGCTGACAGAGCACTCAATTTCAATGATAAATGTCGATTTTGTTGATACTGTTGATACGCAGGCCTTTTCACAAATATCACGTAAAATTGCTGAAATATTTTTCCTGAAATTTTCTATAAATTTTCTGAATACCACAAATTGTTTTCAAAATATCTCGAAAAACCCTCTAAACATCTCTTTTTTTTTTCTAAAGAAAGTAAACACATCTTGCTCACTTGGCTAAAAATGTCATACTTCTCTTGCAGTAGTAGGACTGGGTTCAGGAAGACGTTTCAGGCATTTCTATGTTACCAGCATCCGCCAATTTGGAAAATTGGAGAAATTGTCAAATGGAGAAATCGTATTTGTTTCTGTCATAGAACGGAAAAATGTTTCATGAAAGTAGCGAGGAAAACACAGGACTAAGCCTAAAAAGGGTATCAATAGTTTTAAATATCCCAATTTTTCTAAATATCTTAAAAATTATTTTCAGTTCGTACTGTGCAATCTCCAGAGTTGTTTGCCTTTTTTGCTTTGTTTCATGTACTAGACATCGCATATGTGAACATTTCGAAACTATTTACACGAAGTAAATTCAGGGTTTCATGTCAACCGCCATTATGGACCGGCGCGAAGCTTATGTTTTGTTCTTTTCCACATCACTTGATGAAACAGCTTCGCAACTGTAAAAATCAATGAAGCTGTTGGAAACAGAATTTAAAAGGCCTTAAAGATAAGGTATGTGGTTCGTAATGAATAACGTCGATGTGCATTCCATCGAGTGAGACGTTTTATGTTTATAAACATTAGGTTGAGACTACGCAGTACGGACTGAAAATCATTTTTGAAATCGTCTAAATATCTCGGAAACTTCGAAATATCCAAAAAAATAGACGGATATTTGTGAAAAGGCCTATTGATACGTAAGAAACACATGGTGTCACAAGCTTTCAGAATTTAGAAAACTCGTAACAATGGGATTTCTACAGATCCTTTGTCAATCCTTGGCAACCATTCGCCAAAGACTGTATGTGGCTTTAGTTTCCATCACAAAGAAATATTTTGTTTTTTTTTTGCAATAAGATTGTTCAGGTTGTTTCTGGTGATATTATATTTATCTTACCCTCGGCCCGGAGGACTGCTTATTGCACGGCGACAACTTCGTGACATCCAAATGTGTCGTAGTATATTTGTGTTGCAAAGGCAGAATAAACAGGTTTAAACAAACAAGTTTAATCAAACAGTTAAAGCGCGAGGACGAACAAGAAAATTAAATGGATGACGACGCTTTCTAAATAATTTGTAATTTGATTTTAGACGCCACTGGGAGTGGTAATTGCTGGGCTTTTCACAAATGTTTGTGACAATTTAGATTTCAGAAGTTTTTAGTCTTTGCTAATGGTTAAAAGTTAGATCGCAAAATAGTCTGTGTTTCCACCTGTTTTTCGGTACGTTTTTTCCTGCTACAGTAATCAGACTAAAAGTTAATTTCTTAGAATTTATGTTTGCTTAATAAACATGCAAATAGAGAGCCCCGTCGATAGTCATTTTAAAGCTTTTTTGCGTTTTTGTTTTCTTCACAATTAACGTATAACCTCTAATTAGGTCGTTCTGAGCAACAGGAACTACATTTGCATAGCGGGAGTAAAATCGATGCTAGTACGTACAGCTCCGGCGTTTTTTCATTGACATATTTGCCATCCAAAGCGAGAGAAACGAAACACGAGGTTAGTGAATATTCCATTTCACGTTAAATGGTTATTTAATTTAAAGCCGGGTACTGTATCAGGCTTTAAAGAATCGAAAGTTAAACAATAGAACCGTATTCCGACATGAGTAACGTGGCACGCAAGCGGCTAATAGTAAAAGCTAGATCAGACATTTTTCGTTTTCGTTTTGACGTGCATTTTCCTGACTAAATTTAGCCATGTCTAGAAGATAACGTTTCTCCAGCAACTATACTGCATCTAATTCTGTTTTATGAGGGATTGTGTTTACCTGATTGTTTACGCACTTTACTCTTTTTGCCTGTCTAAGAAATCATAATCTGCAATGCAAAATTTGCTCAAAGGGCACAGCAAACTAGGCAATAGCTGTCCTAAGATTCACCATCCAAGGAATCGCGACAAGTAAGAGTTATTCAACGAAGCCTTAAACTTGCCCCCTTCGAAGTAAATTAATCCGCTTTCACTTGTGATAGTTATTAGTTAACACAAAGGCGTACACCAGTTTCCTTTTGTTTTGTTGCACAAAAATGTTGTACAAAAATATACTTACGTCGTTTGCATCTTCTGCGACATTCAGTGCAGGATTTTTTTGACCCATGTTAAAACTGTGATTGGAAATTAATCAGAAGAGATTTGTTTAGGAAGACATGAGGGAATAATGGACGATTATTTGACATTTTTCTCAAAACAATTTCGAAACTTAGTGAAAAAAATGTAAACACCGTCAGCGTGGCGTCAATAAATGAGGGCAAACCGCTGCCAAGATTTCAAGGACTCCTTCTAACAAGAATTAAATAAGGCAGTTAATGGGGAACAACCCAGGGGCATCTCGTACGGAGCGAGGGGGTGTTTTTCCCGCCCGAACGAGCCAACAAAACAGCATGTAAGCAACATGACGTGTCCTTGTTGTGCGGGTGGACACTTTGATTTTTAGCAACTTGACATTAGAAATTCATCCGCGAGTAAAGAATTTTATTTATTTTTATGGAACAAACGATTGGTTTACTTTTTGCACGACAAATCTGCGTTTATTTTCTCTTTAGGCTATCGCAGATTTTAATAGTTTGAATTTATTTTTGATAACGGTTAGTAGTACTGATTAAAAGCAGTGTTGCAGAAATTTCCTGTTTTAAGATTCGTTTAATATTGTTGTGAGTGTTTTTACAAGGTCACAAAGTGCTCACTGTACCTTGTTATTTGGTTCCCCGAGAATTCATGAATTAATTCGTAACGCAAAACCTCTGGGAAGAGTCGAGTCGCTCGGCTTAAGAAGAACGTAATTTATTCTCAGTGGTGCTCCAATACCGGCTAGTCACGGTAAGAAAATGTTAGTTTGGTTGAGTCAATAGAATCAGGCATAAACGGTTAAAATGTTTATATTCGTCCGTGCTCCAGGTTTGAAAAACAAACCACTGTACGGAGGCAAGAAAACTGAGAGAGTCACTCTCTTCAAACGTAAGAGAACCGGAAGAATATATCTTTAAATCTTTAAGGCTACTGAAATGTGTATCTCTATTCGTATTGCGAGACTCCAATGTCAACTCTGTTCATTGAGTCAGCGCTTGTGTCGCGTTCATTGACTTCATCGCTTATTATCTCAAGTTTTCTATTGATCTAGGCCTAAAACGATTGTTACTATTACTCGGTTTGTCGCCATGCTTTTGGCTTTCTCGGTGTTTCTCGAATACTCATGTATTGAGAATCTCCCCATAGAGTCGAGAACCACTCAGTTACTTTGGCGGTCACGTGCCCGAGAACACCCCGCTCCTTAACAAGTGCGCGAACCCAGACTCCTCGGACCGATGTCCAACGCGCTAATAACTAATGACAAAGACAGACTGGAAACGACTTGTAACAGTTCTGACTCCGGCGGTTAGCAGTGACATCCTGCTCGGAGTAGCTCATTTGTTATAATAATATGCGAACAACTATTTTGCTTTTCAGACGAAATCATGGCGACTGCTAAAGCGATTCTTTGTGACTGGTTTCTGTTCATGATGTCCATTCCGAGAACAGAGCCAATGACCAAAGTGCAAAAATTCACCCAGTGGTCCTCAGTGCTAGCTTACTGTGTGGGAGGGGGTAGTTTACTCGTCTGTCCGCAGCTATGGAGTATTCTTCTGCAATTGGATTTTCTGGGTCGTACTGAAGGCTACCTTCGCCTTATTGGATTGGGTGTGGCCATAATTGGCTTCTTGCTCGTCATCTCAGCACGCTCCAACCAACAGGACCCCATTCATGGAGCCATTTTAGGGTCCATCCTCTCGCGGGGTATCGGTGTCAACGGAGTCCTGCTAATGCTGATCCTCAGGAACATGCTTCCGCTCTCATTTGCTCTGTTTTTCATGTGCATTGACACGTCACTCTCTCTGATCACCCTTGTAATATGGTGCCGTGAAACTGAAGGAGCCTCGATGAGCCTGTTTTTCCGAGAAAGTTTGGCACCAATCTTGAAGTGCCGCGGTGTTGCATCAGGAGGAGCCATCGCAGCCGTCTTTTTCGTCGGTTTGTTTCAGTTATTTTTCTGGCTTGTGTTTGTTATAAGGCCTGATACTGCTCAGTATCTCCTTCAACTCGATCATTTCCAGGGACATTCCATTGGGTTCTTGGCGGGCGTGTTTTTCACCTTGTCCATTCATGGGTGGTATCTCGTGGAAAACGCCAGCACTGTCAATCATTCAGCTGTTCCAGCTGCAGTGTTTTACCGTATAGTGTTCAATATACCGGTGTTGATCGTTCTGTATTTGGTTGACCAAATTGAGCGCAATCTTTGTCTCACTTTGTTCGGTTTTGATGGGTGTTTTTCGATAGTTATTTTGACATTTGTGACTTTCTCTAAAAAGGAAGTCTCAACTATAGCTACAGAGGGTGACCAACAGAAACTGCTTCCTCCTGGCGAGAAAGAGAATAATTAAATTGTTGTTATTAAAATCGGTAAATTAATGGTTATTATAGTCATTTTCCCGCCCTTCCAGGCGGGAGGAACACGGCATTCTCCTTAGCAAGACGCAGGATGGCGCGGATCGGGGGGGTACGGGGGGGGGGGGGGTGAGGGGGCGTTGAGCTCTCACACAGATATAATTGAGAGACTCGTTGAGCCTTTTTTAGAGCATAAAACCATGTACATTCGTTTATTGACGAGTGATATAACAGCTGGTGAATCCGCACGATTTAAATCTGAGAATTAAATCTGAGAAGAGGGGTCAAGACTGGAGTTTTCAACAGTTGTAGATTTTTTTAATATCATAAACTAACAGTATCAAAATTCACCTATTTACACTATACTTCCTATCGAATGATTCATAATACTTAACAATCCATAATACTGAAAAGTAAAGAACTATTCATATAAAAAATTCACAATTCAACATTTCCAATCTCGTCTTTATAAATTCAGAAAGTTTCCCAAGCTTAAGACAGCTGTTAGTACATGTAAGTACATGTAAGTTTCAAATTGTGGTGACGTCCTTTGCAGTTGTATTTCTTTTTAGCGGTAGACTTAGCGTGACCGGCGCTTGAGGTGGTGGACTGGTGCTAGAGCGAATTGTAAAATCACTGAGCCCCTGAGTTTTCAGCTTTCTTTGGTCATTAAACATGCTAAATTTATTTACTTTTGAAGGTTTTCAGCTTCAATAGCAACCTTCGTTTTTATAGTAGGGCATTTTGAAATTTGGTGTTTTCACGCCACAGGATATCAAAGATGGCCTAGAGAATCTGTCACGTATGCCTGAAAAAATTACTCATTCAGTGATTTTTAGCAATCTGAACTGTTGTGGTATTGTGAAAAGTGTTAATGTGAATATCTACTAGCTCAAAAGGGCGAACGGGTCGATTTTTATAGCAGAATTCAATTCCAAATGTTTTCATTGATTTCCGGCCGCCATTACTGTGTCCCTCTCCAGGACACAACTATGGCGTTTCCATACTGAGCTCTATAAATTTGTGTAAAACATTTTGACGGCTAACTCAAGTACGAAGCATCGCAAAGATCTGAGACCAATTCTTGACTGTTTTTATGCAATTGCTGGTTTTCACTGTCACGCAACGAAAAAATAAAATCAAAACTATTGCATAAAAACAGTCAAGAATTGGTTATATTATAGGAGATTAATAGCTTATCTACTTTGCCGAGTCTCAGATCTTTGCGATGCTCCGTACTTGAGTTAGCCGTCAAAATGTTTTACACAAATTTATAGAGCTCAGTATGGAAACGCCATCGTTGTGTCCTGCTCACACAAAGCAAAGCGTTGTATAATTACAACGGCCCTAAACCTGAGCTCTACCGTCGCTACATTGACGATTGTGTCGGCGCCACTTCCTCTACCAGAGAGGAACTCAATCAATTTATAACTGCTGTTAATTCGTTTCATCCGGCTCTTAAGTATACCTGGGAAATTTCCAATACTTCTTTGGCATTTCTAGATATCAAAGTTTCTGTCGAAGGCAACGGTTTATGCACCAGTGTGCACTACAAACCCACAGATTCTCATAGCTATTTGTTGTATTCATCTTCACATCCATCACACGTCAAGAATTCTATTCCTTATTCTCAGTTTCTTAGACTTCGTCGCCTTTGTAGTGAGGACTCTGATTTTTCCTTTAAATCAGAGGAAATGTGCAATTTTTTCGACAAACGTGGATATCCTGCCTCTGTTGTTCAAGCAGGCCATCATCGTGCCCAACAAATTGATCGGCAGTCAGCACTACAAACGTCTCAGAAGGAGAATAATAATAGAATTCCATTCACCCTCACAATCACGCAGTAAAATCCGGCATCATTCTCAAAAACTTCAAATTACTTCAAAATGATCCCGATACTGGTAGAATCTTTTCGCAACCGCCATTAATTTCATTCAAACGCGACAAAAACATAGGTAACTTTTTAGTTAGAAGTGCATTCAAAACAAGTGAACAACCTACTCTGCTCTACTCTGCTCCGAGAGGTTTTTCTCCGGGTTCTCCGGTTTTCCCCTCTCCTCAGAAACCAACATTTGATTTGATTTGATTTATTTGATTTACAGTCTCCCCAATTAGTAGAGCACTCGTGCTCAGCTAGAATGATTTGAGACTCAAATAAAGTTGTTATTATTATTAACCTGGAACTTTTAAATGCGCACGCGCGCGATGTAAAACATGTCCTTTCATTTACAACGTTGAGAAATTGTCGGGACCCAAGCGATCCATTAAGATCACAGATCAATTTACCTGTACCTCAGCCAATGTCATCTACTGTATAACTTGCACTCTTTGCAAAAAGTTATATATCGGCGAAACAGGTAGACGACTAGGCGACCGTTTCCGAGAACACCTTCGCGACGTAGAGAAAGACGA
>OZ026598.1:2327270-2384770 GCA_964020085.1 Micromussa lordhowensis
AACATCTATAACGCACGTGCACAGCCATTGTTCTGCTCATTAAACCTTTTGTTTGGTACCGTTCTCGCTGCCGTTGCCGTCGTGGTTTGCTTAAGGTACGGTAAAACGGGCAACATTTTTCTTCAACTTGTCTCGCAACATTGTTGCATTGCAAGTTGAACCCACTGTTGCACGTATTACCACGTTTGTGGCCAACTTGTCTCGCAACAAAATACAGTGTTGCAAGTCTGCGGAATTTACACGTACAATTGATCAATCGTGTGTAATTAAAGATGGCTCCTTCTTTTATATAATTTAGCGTTTCGAAGAACTTCCAATTCGCGCTAATTGTTTCTGCGCATCCTTACTGCGCACGCAAATTCACAGGCCGCGTCCTGCATCGAGCGCGCGCTAAGTAATAAAATAAACAATGATAGGGCAGATGGCCATTGCTATAGCTTTGCCTGGATTTAACGATCTTGGATGTTCGGTGAAGCTATTTTTCTTTTGATGGATCATGTTCTCTTCCGATTTTCTACGTTTAACGAAAAAATGCAGAAAATCTATCGAAATGCAAAATGCATAATCGAATTCCGTTCTTTTTAGCTCTTCGTTTATCTGTGCAGCGGTTTCAAATGCCTCTTGGAGGGTTAAGTTTTGTGAAAGCGTTGGCAACGTTTGGAATTATTAACGCAACGGATTCACTTATACAAAATTTTACTAGGATAGTTTGTCTCCGTTTATTCATCTCTGATTTTTTAATCTAAGAACCCTGGAGACATTCATTGCTGATTAACGCGCGCCAATTTTTCAAACTCAGACTAGTTTTCTGCAGGCTTTATCCTAGAAACGAAGTCCGTGACTCTAGGCTTTTGCCGCTAGTGCTCGTAAAACTGACATATTATGCTCCTAGCACTGCTACTTGGTTTTTAAGCAAAATACAGACAGAGCAGGGCTAATAATTAAAGACAAAACAAGGAATAACGACGTTTGGAACTACCGTTTGCTAGAATTCTAAGGATCCTGGCTTGATTTTGTATTAATTTCCGTTATTTCTTGACTTTTTAAGAAAATAGTGAAATCCAAGATGGCGGATCCAAGATGGCGGTGACAAAAATGGTGTCACCTCGTACATGTAATGCAAACTCAGGGATATCTGATTAATGTAAATTTATTTCTTTGCCTTAACAGAACGAAAATCCAGGGGAGGGTCTCCATCAACTCCCCTGGACTACGGTTGAGGGGGGGGGGGGTTATGAATTGGGTTAATTCCCTAAGTTAAGACTGCATCAAGAAACGCTCACAATAGATTGAAGCTCTCTGTACCGCACTGTAAGCTGCTGAACTATCTGAACTGGAACTTGGGAAGTGCTCAGATCGACGACGAGGAGGCCATCTGAGATCTTTTAGCTCAGTCAGCTTACTACCGAGCCGTATGCGCGAGGCCTAAGACCAAGAAACATCACACCGACCTAAGGCGGCCTGGAGACAGCAGTAACGGAAGTTTTAGGAACAGAACAAGTAGAAAGAAGCTTATTCAAAAGGAAATTACGTCATTTCGTGAAGGTCAGAACTCAGAAAAGCCGATTATGCTAGTAGTGCTTAATTTAGATAAAAGATCAAAATTATGTTCGGTTTGCTAAATTAAGCCAAAAATTATGCTAGCAGAATCGACAAAAGCCTACGTGACCCACATCTTTTTTCCATTCATTTTTTTGTTTTCATTATAAGTCCGCAGTAGAAGTTTGAAGAAACTCTATTGTGTAGAACATTTTCACGCGAACGTCCTTAACCTCCCTAACGACAAGAAAAGACTAAGTTCTGTGCAGTGAAAAGTGAAAAGTGAAAAATATGAAATATTTTGTGCCTCAAATCTTCTAATTTTGCTCCAAAAATGGGTCACCGGTAACTTGCTCAAAGTTCGTCGATTGTCGCCAGTTAAGACATTAGTTATGTTTTTCTGAACAAGATATGCTGTTCCTTTTCAAATTAAACCCGAAATTCCCAAGCTAACTAAAGGCCAAAGCAACTTTAGCATCGTCTTTAGTTTTGTTAGCTGCGAAGAAAAAGACTATTATCGTCTTGTTTAGGTAGGACAGCTCGAATTTGACTGCCGCTCGTATTGCGGGTGCAGCCGCCGTATGCAAGGTGATGCACATTTTTAATAACAGTTATTCATCTCCATGTCAGTGAATAACGGTGATATTTACCTCCCGGGGCTCTTATTCGATGATCGAAGATGTCAATGGAGGCCTTTGACATGTGACATATCGATGACCTAAATAAGTGAATAGGAACATATCTTTCATACGTCCACTTCTAAAAGCTCTGTTCATCCAATATCGTTCAAGACGGGTTCGACCGTATTACCTGACTAGTTATTATATAAGTTAAGTACTAGACCTTCGACGCTTACATAACTGACCACTTAGACTAGAAGATCGCGACGCGGAGTTAGTCGTGATCGGCTAGACACTCGCACACTTTAAATAGCAGAAAATCGCAACAATGTATTATTTAGAAAACAAACAAGACATAATTAGATATAGAACACGGACAAAATAAAGCTCAAAGTGACTTACGTAATAGATCTTGTAATCCTTGATTGAGAAATGACTCTCAAAGGGAAAGAAGCTAAAAGAGAACTCGAATAAATACTGCTTCAGTCAACTCAGTGATGTTCTCGAGAGCTTTATAGCGCTCAAGTTACAGGAAATGGCAATGAATTAATAAAAGTAACTAACAATTGAGCGTAACGCAATCCCGTAGACTAGAGAGGGATGGTCTAAAATAGAACTATGTTAACCTATGTTAACAGTTTTGATGAAACTGTTTTTACAAGTATAAATATTATCAACGACATTTTTTGCGATTAACAATTTTAAAGAAACCCACGTGTGGAAAAAGATGAAAAAATAAAAGTATTATTTTTTCATACTGGCTGTATTCCATCTAATCTTCCGCAGTCGTAACGAATTTCCTGTTTATACCGACATGCCATTGTGCGGTCGGGCAACTGTCTGGTGGTGTTCCATAACCCTTTTTTTCCCTTTCAACCTCTCTTTAAACTTACCAAAATTTCACTTAAATTCACGTTTACCCCCGCCTTAATTGACTTCACTAGTTGACTTTCAACCTCTGTCTATTGCTAAAATCAACATTTTTCATCAACAACCGAGGTTTTACAGACAGACAAGTTTGTTTGTGTTGAAAAACAGAGTGTTGTAAAGCCACGTGACGCAATTGGCGAGAAAAGAGAGGAGCCTGCACTCATTGTGGTCAGTTGAATGGATACCCAACACTCACTACCCCTCCCCTACAGACTCCCTTTCCCCACAAAATATATTTTCATACTTCGAGCTGATACCAGGTTATTTTTGTTTAATTTTACATATTTTTCTCATAATTATTATAATTATTCGACGTTCCGGGATGTTCCTGAATGTCCCAAGTTCCATGTTCCTGGTTTTAGCGACGCCCAGTTTCGTGCTAAATATTCTCACATTAACTATCAATGATTAAGCATAAAAGTATGTTTTTGTTTACGTAAGCTTACATTATTCTAAGCTGGAAGTCAAGCCAAGGCCATTCAAAGTCGTGTTCGTGAACATGTAAAATAAACAATTACGATAATTCCCTCAGATTTTGATAGATGCAACCGTCGAAGCGTTTAAATTCATCAACATCTAACGCTGAGAGCACAAAATAGCGAAGCCTACGGCGACTGAATGGAAAGAAAGATCCAGGCGACCCCATGGCTGTTCCATGTTCAAACTATTTCCATCCCTTATTGTTCGGAATTTTATATTTCGTAGTTTCTTCATGAGAGACACATACATGCATACATATATAAACTTAAGGCTGCTGAATAAAAATTTTAAGCTCTCAATCTAAAATATAATCTTCTGTTGGCAATTTTGGCCCTACCCAACAGGATATGCCATGATCTACTGGTTAACGCGTTTGACTCTGATGCGGCGATGGAATGGTATCAAAAAGTGAGAGAGATTGGTGCCTACACACATCAACCTGAACTTCCTGACAAAGCTAGAGTTTAGTGCTAACATCACGTGACCTGACCTTACGTGACCTCATGTGAACAGACCTGAGCTTATTATCAGGCTTTAAGGTGGCTCAAAACAGTTTCCAGTACTTTCCAAGACTTAGAGTTTGATGGGTCATTATAACCACTCTATATCAGTTTATACCAAAATCATGGTATCAAAAAACTGTCCAATCATTGGTGAACAAGTTGCTCTCAATTTTATGGCAGAATAGGTTACCACAGCAACAATATGATCTGCTAAAAACACCCTTAATTTTAGCTTTAAGCGCTTATAATTCGAAAACGAGCTCCGTGACCCCCATTTTTTATTATCAAATTGTAATCAGCATGATAAGATACAACTTTTTGCAAAGTTTAAAAAAATTCTACGGAATGGGGGTTCAGAGCCACCTTAAATTTTCGAAAAAGGTGATTGGGCTGTTTTTTGATACCGCGATTTCGGTATCAACCGATATAAAGTGGTTATAATGACCAATCAGGCTCTAAGTCTTGGAAAGTAGTGGAAACTGTTTCGAGCCACCTTAATCTAATCTTTTTTTAAAACACACAAGAGCGTATTCCGACAACAGTTATAATTGAAAAAAAATAATTTACAAAAGACACACTGCTCTACATCTTTTGTCTTCACCGTACTGTTTTTCGTAGAGAAAACAACTGCATTTTTGTGTCCATGATCCGATGTCATGGTATATCATGACATCGGATTATGAGCAGAAAAATTCAATTGTTCTCTCCCCGAAAAATAAAACAGAAACGTCATTTCATAGAGACAGCAGTGACTTTTAGCTTGTTTCACTAATTTTTTTTAATTACAAGCTTTGTTAGGAAAAAAGCAATATCTTTTCCTGCGGTATCCTCAGCATTTTAACTTGATCTACATTTTTTTCTCCGCTTACCCGCCGTCTTTTACTACTTTCCACATTCAAATGTTACTTTCAAATGTAGCCACACTGTTAAAAACATCGGAATTACGGCAGTCGTTCTCATGAGTGCATGTTCACCGATGAAAGCCTAGCAAAGAATGAGCTAGGAATGACATTCTTTGTGATTAAAATGCTTCGTAATTTAAGGTGCAAGTACAGAATATGTTTATATTCTGAGAAAAACGTGAACGTATTTTCAATGGGTCGAGAGTTTTGAAAACCAACACTAGAGATAGGTGTCAAATCAAGCATGCCAAAATCTGGCACGTCGACAAAGTGTTTTATTCATGATGGAGAATCCGGCGCAAAATTAGTTTGTTTCTTTTAAGCTAGAAGGCAAACTACTTCATCCAACCTTGCTATTAACGTCAGGCTAAACAGCAAAGCGTTTTAGGAATGAGAACGCAACAAAATGTTTCATGGATACTCACAAAATATACAGTCCACCACATTTTATCACCTTTGTCCAATCAAGGATACGAACAATTCGTTTCTCCGAGGACCTCGTTATTACGGCCAACTTTATTCTGGGCTCAACGAAAAAAAAGATTCCTTAGTCACTTTCAGTTCTTAAAGAAATACTTTGTTATGACTATGTGTTGGTGGTGGGATTAACAGGTTCCACAGCATTCATTTGTTAGAACTTTCACACCCACCTGTATCAGTCCGTCCTCTTAACAGATGATCACGGACTTCTCGAGCATTTCTGAATCCCGGTTACACACCCCTCAACAATGTATATCCCTCACTGAAGCTGTTGTTAAGACCACGACTGGAGAAATCTCTGACTATCGAGTGGTGCTAGAATGACTCGGGATGAAGAACACCAAGGCTTAAATTACCAATTTCTAAACTCCCAAAGTGACGGCTTAAAATTTTGCATTCATTTGTACGAAACTATGTCACTCTTGTGTCCGTCTTCTGATGGGTTATGGGCAAGGAGCCAATCACAAACTCCGTTTCAATTCAAACTCGGATGAGCAAGAAGCTACAACCGTCAATCCAAGTAGTGCAGAATGTATGATAGGCGCCTTTTTGTGGGGGACCACTATCATAAAGCGGGGATCCAGAACACGATTACGTCACAAAGCATGTTAAGGTGGCGCGCGCGGGAAACTTCTTAATTTATGCGGAACATGTGTGAGCAAATACGCTTCGATGCCAACTATTTATTTAGCATGCTGGTTACTGAAGATAATATATCCCATATTTGAAATGTTTTCTTCGTGTGAAAAGTCAATTTCGAGAAACATCAGGTACTTCGCATTCCCAAATTTTGATCAAATATGATAAAGAAAAATATCTCAGCCAATTTGTATCAGAAATGTTTGATTCTTTGCAACAACATTCTACTAAATGTGCTCGGTTCTTTATTGCAAGCCGCTATTTAAGATCTGAGAAAGCTAGCTCCTGTTGCAAAATGGCTACCCTCAAGGTGTCGATCGTTCAACATTAACGATGTATTGAATTAAAATATGAAGAAGCCAAATAACCCAACATTTCCTACATTTCCCAAAAAAGATATCTTAATCTGTTAGCCTACTTAGGTCGTCACAGCAACCAAGTCACGAAACGTCTGAAATCCTGTGTGTACAATTTCTACTCTTTCGTCAATCTCAAAATCATATTCCAAAATATACGCCGCATCAAAACTTATTTTCCATACAAAGATCGCTTGAACCGATCTCAGAGGTCCAAAGTCATCTATATAAAGCTGGTTGCCGGCACTGTGGTGAATTTTACGATGGCAAAACAAAACGAAGATTCCATGACAGAAAATCAAAACATTTCAAGGCCCTCGCTAAAAGTGACCATTCATCAGCCATTGCTGATCATGTGAAACCCACTGGTCACAAAATAAAATGGAATTATTTCGACATTTTAGCGTCCGGCAAAACTGACTTTTATCGCAAATTTAACGGGGCTCTGTTTATTCAAGAACTAAAGCCTTCCCTTAAAGTGCACCTAACCCTTAAATTTTTTTTCCGCCTAAAAAAATCGTCATGCTTTGGTGACTACTTCTTTGAAAAAATTTTTGGATTTGGTCAAATCCTTGAATTTTTATGCCCCGTTGAAGTCGAGTTCCGAATGGACCACGACCTCGTAAATGGGGATCTGGGCAGAGTAGAGTTGTGACGTCACTTCGAGAAGACGCTCAAGCAATAGACCTTTTTACCGATACGGCGGCCATCTTGAATTCTATTGTTTTGACTGAGAAATTATGGGCTGCCGAGGGGGCAATCGCTGGATACATCTGCAGGTACCGGAAAGCTTTGTATTTTGGGTCACTTGGGATTAGTCTTTATTTGGAGTTGTTTTGTTTCCTGTCTTTTATTTCTTTTGTTTTACGTAAGCTTACGTAATCTGTGCTCCGGTACCTGCAGAAAGATCCCAATCGCTGGAAAATTTATCGTATACACAGCTTTCAGGATAAATTTTTACTGCTTGTCTCTCATATTCCATAACAAATATTACAAGCGTTACATCTTTCCGTCACGATATTTGGCAGTTGTTCCTATGGTTATCGAAAAATTATTGTTAAAAGTTATCACGCCACAGTATTCTTTTTAATTATTTCTCATCTGCCCCCTGGGCATCCCATAATTTCCTCGGAATTCAAGATGGCCGCCGTATCGGTAAAAAGGTCTATTCTCAGCCAGTCGTCGCTCTGCGAAAGCGTTTCTAGCACGAAAATTCATTCTATTTGGTCTTGATAGCCTCTGTAATTGAAGAAAAAATTGCTATGTCCTCCGAATCATCGGACTTGGAGACGAGCTTCGACTCAGACGACTCGGAAATCAATTTTATCGCTGGATACGAACTTGAAGACGAAGGGCATTTATCAGTCTTGCATTAAGTGTCGATTTGCTCCGCGAGCAAACAATCAGGCAACACTTGTATCGGCTGTTTATTTATTTATTTATTTATTTATTTATTTGTTAGTGTGTAGGCGAATCGACTTTACTTGTGTAGGGGAATCGACTTGTGTAGGCGAATCGACTTCAGTGTAGGCGAATCGGCGTGTAGGCGAAACGACTTGCAGGCGAAACGACCGGTTTCCACCCCACGATCACAAGAAACCTCGAACGATTCAAGCGATGACGATGCTGCTTACACTGACGAGCCACTGGCTGATGCAGAATGGATAGAAAAATATCAAGAAGAAATGAAGGCTAACGAAGAGCTCGAACGAAGCCTTAAGGACCGGTTACAGGGCAATGTAGAACTGAAGGAATGGTGATATTCGCGGGTTTTCCCTTATGTATGTACTTTGCCGCGTGAGCTTTAGTTTATGCATTACATGTGTTGGCACGCTTGCTTCTGGCGCTATTGTTTATGTATTTTAGATTACTTTTCTGCTAACATAGCTTTGCTGAACTTTAGGTGCAAGTGTGGAAATTGCAACATCGCTCTGTTACAAAACATCAGTGAGTGTTATTGCTGTTATGAACTGAAAGGCTGCGAAGAATCGATTAAGAGTGATCTTGTCCTACAAGATCTTGCCCCTGTCGAGAAAGCGGTAATTCCGAAGCTGTCTCGCACTAAATACGGAATTGATGGAGCTTCTTGGTTCTTCAACAACGCGTAGTTTCGAACAAAATCATTTGGCTTGAAATGCTTCGAGCATATCACAGAATTTCTCGATGGCTCCCATTGAGCACGTTTCAGTCTTACAAAATCTATCCATCTCTTCCTTCGTTTCTTTGCCTCTGGACGCTCATCGCCGTAAAACGGTATCGTATGGAGCCCTATTCATTTCTCCAAGCTTCTGACATTACTGGAACCCCCAACAACACATCTGTGCGGCATATTTGCGCCCAAAATCGATCTAACCTTCCAAATGTAACAAGTGAATGGTGCGAAATAGTGCGAAATATAGATTGTTGGGTTCTCGAAGTGACGTCACAGTGGTTGCCAGACCCTTGATCTTTGAAACGCGGCCGCGAGTCAAAATGGCGGCGATTTTAGTGCGATTTTCCGTACTTCAACGGGGCATAAAAATTCAAGGATTTGACCAAATCCAAAAATTTTTTCGAAGAAATAGTCATCAAAGCATGACGATTTTTTTAGGCGGAAAAAAATTTGGGGGTTAGGTGCACTTTAATGTCAATGCTAATAATGAGAAGTTGTTCCTTTATAAGCTGTTAAATCCTCATAATGTCTAGACAGCTTAACGTACAGCTGCAGATTGTAACGGTCACTGATTAAAATTTATGTAGACTGAGCATACGAAACGTCAAGTTCTGTAAAAAATGCGTTGGAATACAATGTTTAACCCCGCTGTTTGTGTTGTATTCTTAGTCATTAGTCATCTCATTTGCATATTTTACACAATTTTTCATACTACAATATCTCCAGAACTATTGCAGACATTTGTAAATGGTAAACGGCGTTTTATTGTTTCACGGAGTTCTATGTGAAAAAATCAAGACGTAAAAATTTGATCATAGTAACACTTTAATAACGTGGCTTTGAATGTAAGTTCATGTATCAATACAAACAACTCTATTTCACGTCATCAATACTTTACATTTCTTTCTTGATTTGTTAGCCATAAATAATCATTAAATTATTGAGCTATGAAGTTTATGATGTCTGAAAGTACTTCTAAGAAAATAAATATCCATTCTAAGATCACAAGTCCAAGCTAGTCCAACCTTGACCCCTCTTCTCATTTTGTCGCTTCTGGCTATCTTCCCGGATTTAAATCGTGTGGATTCATAAGCTATGCTATATCAATAAACGAATGTACATTGTCATTTTTCCTCAGAAAACGCCCAACTAGTATCCCAGTGATATCTATATGGGAGCTCAACGTCCTCCCCGGTTCGCGCCCTCCTACGCCTTGCCCAAGAAGGGTGCCATGTTCCTCCCCCCTGGAAGGGCGGCGAAAGACTATCATACCCATTAATTTACTGATTTTAATAACAACAATTTAATTATTCTCTTTCTCGCCAGGAGGAAGCAGTTTCTGTTGGTCACCCTCTGTAGCTATAGTTGAGACTTTCTTTTTAGAGAAAGTAACAACTGTCAAAATAACTATCGAAAAACACACATCAAAACCAAACATAGAGAGACAAAGATTGCGCTCAATTTGGTCAACCAAATACAAAGTGATCAGCACCGGTATATTGAACACTATACGGTAAAACACTGCAGCTGGAACAGCTGAATGATTGACAGTGCTGGCGTTTTCCACGAGATACCACCCATGAATGGACAAGATGAAAAACACGCTTGCCAAGAACCCAATGGAATGTCCCTGGAAATGATCGAGTTGAAGGAGATACTGAGCGGTATCAGGCCTTATAACAAACACAAGCCAGAAAAATAACTGAAACAAACCGACGAAAAAGACGGCTGCTATGGCTCCTCCTGATGCAACGCCGCGGCACTTCAACATTGGTGTCAAACTTTCTCGGAAAAACAGGCTCATCGAGGCTCCTTCAGTTTCACGGCACCATATTACAAGGGTCATCAAAGAGAGTGACGTGTCAAGGCACATGAAAAACAGAGCAAATGAGAGCGGAAGCATGTTCCTGAGGATCAGCATTAGCAGGACTCCGTTGACACCGATACCCCGCGAGAGGATGGACCCTAAAATGGCTCCATGAATGGGGTCCTGTTGGTTGGAGCGGGCTGAGATGACGAGCAAGAAGCCAATTATGGCCACACCCAGTCCAATAAGGCGAAGGTAGCCTTCAGTACGGCCCAGAAAATCCAACTGCAGAAGAATACTCCATAGCTGCGGACAGACGAGTAAACTACCCCCTCCCACACAGTAAGCTAGCACTGAGGACCACTGGGTGAATTTTTGCACTTTGGTCATTGGCTCTGTTCTCGAAATGGACATCATGAACAGAAACCAATCGCAAAGAATCGCTTTAGCAGTCCCCATGATTTCGTCTGAAAAGCAAAATAGTTGTTCACATATTATTATAACAAATGAGCTACTCCGAGCAGGATGTCACTGCTAACCGTCGGAATCAGTATTGTTACAAGTCGTTTCCAGTCTGTCTTTGTCAAAACTTATTTGCGCGCTGGACCCTGGCCCGAGAAGTCCGGGTTCGCGCACTTGATAAGGAGTAGAGTGGGGTGTTGTGTTGTGTTCTCGGGCACGTGACCAAGTGGTCCTCTGCATGGGAGATTCGAAAAGCATGGGTATTCAAGAAACTCTGAGAAAGGCAAAACCATATAGCGACAAATCGAGTAATAAGGGGATAATAAGCGATGAAGTCAATGAACGCGACACGGACCTCACAGCAGGAACAACAACAATAGCAAGATTTTTCTGCGAACAGCACACAAGCGCTGACTCAATGGAAAAAGCTGACATTCGAGTCTCGCAATGTGAATAGAGATCCAAATTTTATTAAGCTACCAACTAAGCTACTACGTTCCTCGTTTTCTGTCTCAAAACGTTAAAATATAACCTTTCGGTTCTCTCAAGTTTGAAGTTTTCCTTTCTCAGTTCTCTTGCCTCCGTACAATGGTTTGTATTTCAAACCTGGAGCACGGACGAATATAAACATTATTAGTCGTATGTTCAATCGTTTGTTCTCATCCCGTTTCTCGTTTCAGCAAATATGAGCGAGCTGACTCTATTGACTCAACGGAACGAACATTATCTTACCCTCAATTTCCGTTAGCGAAGCACAGCTGACGAGAAATTATGACGTCCGTAAGCTAACCGACTCAGTCCCTTGCTATCCGTAAAAATCTCCATCAAAGACTGTAACAACTCAGTTCCCAGAGGTTTTGCGTTATGAACGTGGGACCAGATAACACGGTACAGTGAGAACTGTTTATGCTCTAAAAACACTTACAACAATAATAAACGAATCTTGAAGCAAGAAATCGGTGCAAGAAACACTGGTTTTAGTCATCACTACAACTCGTTCATAACCGTTATCAAAAATGACTTCGAAGAATTCAAACAGGGAAAATAAAAGCAAATTTGTCGTGCAAAAAGTAAACTAATCGTTTGTTCCATAAAAATAAATAAAATTCTTTACTCGCGGATGAATTTCTAATGTTTCTGGGTAAGTTGTTAAAACCCGCACAATAAGGACACGTCATGTTGCTTACATGCTGTTTTCATGGCTCGTTCGTGCGCGAAGAGTGAGTCCCTCGCTCCTTACGAGATGTCCCCCGGGATGTTCCCCATTAACTGGAATTTAATTCTTGTAAGAAGGAGTCCCTGAAATCTTGGAGGCAGTTTGCCCTCATTTATTGAAGCCACGCTGACGGTGTTTACATTTTTGTGGCTAAGTTCTGACATTGTTTTCGTAAAAATGTCAAATAATCCCTTCTGTTTTCCTAAACAAATCTCTTCTGATTGATTTCCAATCAACGTTTTGAAATGGGTCCAAACATTCTTACACTGAATGTCGCAATGCGACGTAAGTAAGCTTTTGTCGCGCCACCTGTAGAATCTCAGTCCTTGAGAACTGTCCAACGTGAGAGCGAACCAACGCGACTTATTTCGAGTCGGATATTCACAACAAAAGCGAACTGATGATAGTGTACGCCTTTAGGCCTGTCCCGATTGTACTCGTAAACTCGGGTGCAAAGTTGCTCACTGGAATGCAAAAAAGTTGCTAAAAAATTGGCAAAAATCCAAAAAGTTGCTACCTAAATTTCCTGATGTTTTTATATTAACATTAATTAATTGTTGTATTTTTCGTTCTATACAATGATTCCTGATATCGGTCAAGAAAAATAGCTTGAAACTTAGCTTTAAATTGTTCGTCGCAAATACGGGCGAAATTTAAGTGAACTCTTAAGTTTAACGGAACAAATCACATGGTTGATTTGACGTCTTGCCGAACGTTGAAAAGTGGCAGGCTACGCGTTCAAACTTCGAAAGGTTGATACTGTAAACATTCATAAATTTACATAAGTTGAAGTTTTCTATGAAATCGTTGACTTTTTCGTGTTTGATATGTGCTTCGGTAAACCAATATTTTGCTCAGAAAATTGTTTAGAAAGCCAAAACGTGCTCTATGTTGCTAGAACCGCAAAAAAACGTTGCTGCAAACGCCAGAAAGTTGCTCAAAAGTTGCCGAGCACAATCGGAACAGGCCTATATGCCTTTGTCTTAACGATAATCCCTAGTGAAAATGGATTAATTCATTTTGAAGGAGGCAAATTTGAGACTTAGCTGAATAAATTTTACTTGTCGCGATTCCATGGTTTCTGAATCCTAGGACAACTATTGTCTAGTTTACTCTCTCCTTTAATACAAACCGCATTTACAATGAGCACATTTTGCATTGCAGATTATGATTTCGTAGACCGGCAAAAAGAGCAAAATGCGTAAACAATCAGGTAAACACGATCACCCAAAAACAGGATTAGATGCAATATAGTTGCTGGAGAAACGTTATCCTCTAGATATGGCTAAATTTAGTCAGGAAAATGCAGGTCAAAACGAAACTTGTCTGATCTAGCTTTTACTATTAGCCGCTTGTGTGCCACTTTACCCATTTCGGAGTACGGTTTTTTTGTTTCACTTTCGATTCTTTAGAATTTAAGCCTGATACAGTACCTGGCTTTGAAGTTTTCAAGAATGAAATCGTTGAGTTTTTCTTGCTCTATATGTGCTCCCGTAAACCTATATTTTGCTCAAAAGTTGCTCAGAAAGGCAAATCGTGCCCCAGGTTGCTAGAACCGCAAAAAAGTTGCTTCAAACGCCAGAAGTTACTCAAAGGTTGCCGAGCACGATCGGAACAGGCCTATATGCCTTTGTCTTAACGATAATCCCAAGTGAAAATTGATTAATTTACTTTGAAGGAGGCAAATTTGAGGCTTCGCTGAATAAATTTTACTTGTCGCGATTCCATGGTTTCTGAATCCTAGGACAACTATTGTCTAGTTTACTCTCTCCTTTAATACAAACCGCGTTTACAACGAACACATTTTGCATTGAAGATTATGATTTCTTAGAAAGACAAAAAGAGCGAAATGTGTATACAATCAAGTAAACACGACCCTCCTTAAAACAGGATTAGATGCAGTATAGTTGCTGGAGAAACGTTTTCTTTTAGTCATGGCTAAATTTAGTCAGGAAAATGCACGTCAAAACGAAAACAAAAATTGTCTGATCTAGCTTTTGTGTCAGTGCCACATTACCCATTTCGGAGTACGGTTCTATTGTTTAACTTTTGATTCTTTAACGTTTAAGCCTGGCTTTAAATTTAGTAAATAACCATTTAACGTGAAATATCATATTCACTAACCTGATGTTTCGTTTCTCTCACTTTTGATGGCAAATATCTCAACTAAATTACCGAAATTAGCATGGAGAAAACGCCGGACAGTTTTTCATCGATTTTACTCCCGCTATGCAAATGTAGTTCTCGTTGTTCAGAGCGACATAATTAGAGGTTAAACGTTAAATGTGATGAAAACAATAGCCCCAAAAAAGCTTTGACATGACTTAAAGCCGACGCATGTTTATTAAGCAAACAAAAATTGTGAGAAATTGGATTTGAATCTGATTACTGTTGCAGGAAAATAAGTACCGAAGAACAGGTGGAAACACAGTCTGTTTTGCGATCTAACTTTTTATCATTATCAAAGAAAACTTCTGAAATCTAAATTGTCACAAACGGGAACTTTGTTTATTGATTAAAATACTCATCAATTTCTCTATTCCTGATGTGAATGAAAAGAACAGCATTTGTGAAAACGAAGCCCAGTAATTACCACTCCCAGTTTTAGTGGCGTCTAAAACCAAATTACAAACGACTCTTCCCCCATCATCCATTTAAAATGATTTATTTCAATTCTTGTTAGTCGTGGTGCTTTTACCGTTTGTTTAAACTTGTTTGTTTAAACCTGTTTATTCCACCTTTGCAACACTAACATACTACGAACGTTCACATTTGGATTTCACGAATTAGTGGCCGTGCAATAAGCAGTCCTCCTGGCCGAGAGTAAGTAAGATAAATATAATATCACCAGAAACAAACTGGACAATTTTATGGAAAAAATATTTCTTTGCGATGGAAACTAAAGCCACATATAGTCCTTGGCGCCATAGTTGTCAAGGATTGAAAATTGAAATTTCATTGTCATGCGTTTTCTAAATTCTGAAAGCTTGTGACACCATGTTTTTTTCTAAATTGGCGGATGCTGGTAACATCGTAGTGCCTAAACCTTCTTCCTCAACCCAGCCCTACCACTACAATAAAATTTTAGCCGGCCTGAGTGAGTAAAATTGGTTACTTTTTTTATAAAAATAAGAGATGCTTAGAGGATTTTTCGAGATATTTTGAAACATAATTTATTAAGAATGTCAGGAAAGATATTTAAGCATTTTTACGTTATATTTATTACGTTATATCAGCAGTTTCTTCGACACCTGTGTCTGCTCTCAAATGACCTTGTGTTGTTGTAACCTACTTTTAGACTTATTTCTTTCGCAGCGTAGTCATTGAACCTGAGTTCTCTATCAGCCTCCTGCTTTGATAGATTCCACAGGCCCTAATAACCTAACTTGAGTCCGCGATCCAATGGAGAAACCAGTATTGGGTCAGCACAAACTCGTCCCCAGGCGTTTTCCTTGAAGGTGGGAGGGCGCTCCTCCAAACTCAAGCGAGAAGCCCTGGAGATGAGGTTGAGGTCAGCAGTCAACTTCAAAGAAAACATGTGACCTCGATGAGCTCAAAACCTGAGCCCGCGCTATGGTCACGTGATATTAGGCAGCAGATACCTTGTTTTGACAGCAGTCAATTAATCATAATATGGATGTCCAATATCAGACATCCTTGCATACGGCAGTTTCGCTCGCAGTACGATTAGCTAGCTGTCCTGCCAAAAGACTCGATGATAGGCCCGAGTAACATCATTTGCCCCCGAACGGAGCGAGGGTGTAGATGATGCTACGAGGGACACAAATAAACTATCAACCCGACAAATGTCATTTCTTCGCAGCGAGCGAGCAGCAACATAATCAGAATTTAAGAAGAATATTATTCTTGGTTTTCACGTGACGTCAGAAAAAACTAAAATTAAACTAAAATTAAAAATTTTAAGTTTTTACCTTTATGGGGTAAAAGGCATTTTTAAACGAATATCTGCTGGCCTGTCTTCAGCTCGGTAGACTGCTTTGTTTTGAAAATAGAACACGGTTTTTTCACAATGCGTGACATCGGCATTGTTTCTGGGTAACATGTTACGTGCACCAAAATATCGATTCGCCTTACGTTTTCGAGTTCTGAGTAACCAATATGTTAAGAGAAGTGCCTATGCGAATGTTTTCTAGTTTAACAGAGAGAATAAATGTTGTGGGAGAGCCAAAGTAGACTCCAGATGTTTACACTGGTTTCCGGCCGCCATGTTGGAGTCCCTCAGACGGGCTCCAACATGGCGTCTCCATACTAAACCCTGTAATTTTCAGTGATACCTTTTGCCGAATATCTCGAGTTCGGAATATCGCACATCCCCGAAACTTTGACACGTTGTTTATTTATTACCCTTCTACGATATTTCAATTTCTTGACTCAATTTATTGAATGGTAAGCGATTTTATTTTTCACTTGCGTGATAATTTAGCTTACTTGCGTGACGTGAAAACCACCAATAGAAGGGGATACGAATTCTCGAATTCATCACTTTTTACCAGAATGCATTGCATTTAACCAGAGTGCTCTGTGCTACTATTTACCAGAGTGCATTGCGCCACGAACAACACGAGGATGTCACACCATCGAACCGTCGTCTTATTTCGCGTAGATACCAGTGAGAAAGGTTAGTGGTTTGTTTTGCTCTGATTTACCTGTGAAACGATGTGAAGGAGATCGTGCTGGACTTTCGCAACTCTTGTTTTTGTTCTTAATGCAGTATCATGTGAAAGCTTGTAAATCTACATGATTAATTGTGACATCTTAATTTTAACTTAGTATGTCATTTCTTAGCAGTCTCGCCTCCTTGGTCGAATTCGTAAATGAAGAGAAATCGTCGTTACCAAAGCTTGTAGGATAATTAAAAAAGAAACGAAAACCGTACAACACGCTAGTTTCATACCTGCTGCGATCTATTCCTTTTCATCCAAACATGAATTTAAGCTAAAGCGTTAGCAATTCACACATCGCGATGGACGCGTCCTCGGTAATGCGTACCAGTACAGAATTTATAAATTAGATTTCTGGGATCATGTGTACTTAAGGCACCTGTCGACCGAGTATCGGTCGATACTATCGGCCGATATGTCGACCGACAGTCGGCCAATATCTCGACCGATACTCGGCCGATATGTCGTCCGAGACTCGGCCGAGTGTCGGTCGACATATTGTCTGAGTTAATAGACCGTCGGCCAACACTATCAGTCGGTATGTCGGTCGACACTCGGTCGACACTCGGCCGACACCACGGCCGATATGTTGCGATCGACTGTCGGTGGTGAATCGGTCGACTGTCGGTGGTGTATCGGTCGACTGTCGGTGCTATCGGAGTATTGTCAACTGTTGTTTTGCTGAAATAGCAGCCCTCTCCTTACCCACAGGGGACGCGAAAGAAGAGTCTATCGCCTATGCTCGTGTGTTGATAGAGCGAGGATGTATGTTAGGTCTCGTGAAGCACTGAATAGGAAAAAAGGGACTCATACGAAAATATCCCGGGGTGTCCAATCGATGGAAAAAGCAGTCGATAGACTTGTTTTTCGGCCATTTCAATTTTAACAGAAAGAGACAACAAACAGCGGTTACAAACATAACAGTAAGGTTTCGCATGGTATATTATGTAGCATACGAAACGTCAAGTTTAATATACCATGCGAAACCTTACTGTTATGTTTGTAACCGCTGTTTGTTTTCTCTTTCTGTTAAAGTCGATAGACTGATATCAAGCGATAAAATTCATAATCATATCTATAACAAAATTCTCGATCGTGATTGGTTCTCTGCGCGCCTATTTGTCACGTAATCGGCACGCGATCACGTGGGCGTCCAATTACAGGTGTCCGATTTGAACTTTTTGTAATCGGACACCTGTAATTGGATACCCACGTGATTTTCACGTCAATTACACGCGCTTTAATGGTTTCCTTAGCAAAGTTTTTTTACAGTTTTCAGAACTCAGGAAAAGCGCTACAGGCGTTTTCGCTCAAAAAAAGTTCTCAAAAGACATTTTCGAAATTTGTTATAGATACGATTAATTAGTAATTGGACCTCGTGTCGTACAATTCAGGGAGTAATCGTGCTCGTAATTTCAAATCGGCCTCGCGCTTCGCGCTCGTCCGATTTTGAAATTCCTCGCTCCATTCCTCCCTGAATTGTACTCCACTCGGTCAATTACTATTACTTAATTGGTACCGATGGTATCGATCGATCGATGATCAATCGATGATCACAGAAAAGCCTTTCATCGATTCCTGTCGATTGACAAGTCGCACTCGGCTCTGAACGTCCTTAGAAATCAAAGCAAGGCCAAAAAACGCCAAAACTTACCCTAATCCCAGAGGCTTTTTTTTATTCTTTATTGGGAAATTTTGCGACGCAAACCCCTTTTTTATTTTTTTTTTCCCATTGGCACGAAGCGGTGAGAGCGCTGAAAGCACCGTTGGGAACCTCACTTTCATGCCATCAGCTTTTGACCGTCGTTTCTGATTGGAGGATATTTTTAATTGTTCCACGAGTGATATGATTGGATCTGTCAACAAATTGTAAACCCGATCCTCCTTTGTGATTGGTCAAAAGAAAAAGAAATCTTTGACAGCTGTCAAGTGCTGAGCCAGCATGAAAGTGAGATTCTCAACGATCTTGACCAGAGGCTTTCTTTTCCGTCTCGGCTTGGCGCTTTGATCAGCGCTTCGCGTCGCAAATTTCCAAATAAAAAAAGATAATATCAAAAGAACGCCTCTGGGACCAGGGTAGCCAAAACTAGAATGGCCAGTTTGTTGTTATTATGAAATTAACCAACGTCGTTTTCATCTTTTGCTTTTGTCCTACATACACACATATACATACATATACTTTTTGATAAGAGAGGCCTGAATATGGCAACCTAAAGGCTGGTGTGGACCAGCACTTGGCGCTTCTATATGTATGTAGTTATTGTCACTAAGTGTGGTACTAAGTGTAATTTGTTTAGTCGTTACTTGGTTAGGCATTGCTGCGTCAATCATTTTTTTGCAATGACTGTCATTCTGCTGCTATTGTTACCTATTAATTTCATTGTTTCTGAAATGTATATCACCAGAATGCGGTTTCTGAAGTGGTATTAAACCAGTTTCTATCCTGGTCCCGGTTGTTCGAAAGCCGATTAGCACTAACCCACGATTAAATCATCCTAATCCACGGAATAAATGTGTTCCTCGAAGCTCGATGATTAAACTAGGGTTAAATTTAGCACACCTAGCGAGGTGGATTAGTAATAGTAATTGGACCGAGTGGAGTACAATTCATGGAGTAATCGCGCGAGTAATTTCAAAATGGGACGAGCGCGAAGCGCGAGGCCGATTTGAAATTACGAGCACGATTACTCCCTGAATTGTACTCCACTCGGTCCAGTTACTAATTAATCGTATCTGTAACAAATTTCGGAATTAAAAATGTCTTATGAGAACTTCTTTTGAGCAAAAAAGTCTGTAGCACTTCTCCTAACTTTTGCAAACTGAACGAAAGATTTGCGAAGGAAGCCATTAAAGCGCGCGTAATTGACGTGCAAATCACGTGGGTATCCAATTACAGGTATCCAATTACAAAAAGTTCAAATCGGACACCTGTAATTGGACACCCACGTGATCGCGCGCTGATTACGTGATAAATAGGCGCGCGGAGAACCAATCACGATCTATTTGTTATAGATACGATTAGTAATAGTAATTGGACCAAGTGGAGTACAATTCAGGGAGTAATCGGGCGAATAATTTCAAAATCGGACGAGCGCGAAGCGCGAGGCCGATTTGAAATTACGAGCACGATTACTCCCTGAATTGTACGACACGAAGTCCAATTACTAGTTAATCGTATCTATAACAAATTTCGGAATTAAAAATGCCTTTTAAGAACTTCTTTTGAGCGAAAACGTCCGTAGCGCTTGTCCTTAGTTTCGAAAACTGTAGAAAACATTGCTAAGAAAGCCATTAAAGCGCGCGTAATTGACGTGAAAATCACGTGGGTATCTAATTACAGCTGTCCGATTTGAAAAAGTTCAAATCGGACAGCTGTAATCGGACACCCACGTGATCGCGCGCCGATTAGGTGACAAATAGGCGCGCGGAGAACCAATCACGATCTAGAATTTTGTTATAGATACGATTAACTCGCTAATCGGATGAAAAAGCAGACAAACAAATCAAAAATGGCGCACTTACAGTTTGTTGAGTTTCCTTTTATGCCTGGCCCAGTAAGGAAAGAAATGCAGTTTAAGCAACCTTGCGACTTTTCCAAAATTGATGTTACTACTCTTTCAGGGATGAGCCATCCCGTGTCCGGTTTTCCCGCGGTTTTTCACAACGCGGACGGACCGATGTTCGGCGATCCGCAAAATGTGTTACACAAAGAGGGCGAAGCGAGAAATCATGAAAAATTTCAACCTTTCTGTTCTCAGAGGTAGAAATCGTTGCTTGCTAGCCTCTGTAATGTAAAAGGACAGATCAGTGGTGGAATTAAAGGCTTTTCTTGCCTGATAAAGGCGAGTATTATGGACAAAATATTGTTAAAGTTTCATTTACTGTCGACCTTGATTGTTTTTCGGCATAATTTAGACAATCAATCTCCGCTTTAGCTTCTTTTCTTAGTTTATGGCTTTCCTCTTTTCTTGAATTTTCCCCTAGCCAAACTTGCTTTATTAATCCATCTGAATAAAGCCTGTTCTAAATTTCTAAATTACAAAGAAGTAGGGCTGAAAATTAGACCAGTAACCATTTTCAAGCGCTCACTGATTTTCCGCCTGTTCATGAAACAGTGAACCAGTGTTTGTCTTGCACAGAATTTTTTATCACGACCTCTTTTTAATTGAAGCATTTTTATTGGTTCTTGCATATCTTGTTTAAATTTGACAGGCTGTAGTGTAAACCTATTTTTCCTGTCGCTTCCCGCCTCGACTAGCCATTGCTATTTGCGGGAAGCGACCATTTTGTATTTTGTCTTTTGTCAAATAGTAAACAAGGTTGAAAGTTGAAAGTTGAAAGCAAACGTAGTTGACATAAAAGAATTTTACTTTCTCTTTATTTTTTACTCTGTAATCAGAGCATCGACATGGTCAGATTACAAGCACCACAATACTGCAAAAATCCTAGTTTCCATTACCCCAAATGGGGCCTTGAACTTCATCTCAGAGGCATGGGGTGGGCGTACCTCAGATGTCTATTTGACAAGGGGATCGGATCTTTACAACATCCTTGAGCCATATGATGCAGTAATGGCAGATCGTGGATTCACTATTGCAGAGGATCTCTTGCCTCACAGAGCTGACCTTTTTATTCCTCCAGGGAAACGTGGACAAGAACAGTTCGCGAAAGCTGATGTACAGAAAGCTAAGACAGTAGCTAATCTACGTATTTTTGTAGAACAGGCCATCACAGGAGGCTGAAAACATTCCGTATAATCAAGAACGAACTGCCTATCTCTCTTATTGATAATCTTGATAACATTGTCATTGTCTGTGCTGCATTATGCAATTTGTACAAGCCTCTTTGCAAGTAACTCATTTTTTTGGCTCAAGATATAGAATAAAATGTGTAATTGAGGAGAAAATCCATGCCTCCACCATGGAAGGAAGTTGGAAATTCAAGGGGGTGGGTGGGAATTTGCTCCCTGTCTTTTTAGGAGATAAAATCTATAAAAACACGACACCTTTCATTTGGAAATTCTTAAGAGGGTGGGGGATCGTTTGACAAATAGTCCCCTCCATGGTTTGGGTACGGACTTTTTCTGCTTCTTCTGGAATAACACAATTCAAGATATCAATAATATGTTAACGGGTTTAGTGAAGCTGATTTCCTTGCACTGATAAGATGACATTACCACAAATATGCATAATCAGGGGCTTAGCCAGGGGGGGGGGGGGGTGACCAAGGGCCTGGCCCACTTCTCTGGAAAGTAATATATAGTAAATATATGGGACAATCAAGTCTAGAAAAAGCTCAGGCCCCTCCCTTTTTAGCTTCGGGTCCCCTTTGAGCCCCTTTTGACAAAACCCTGCCTACCCCAGTAATACAATTTACGTTGATGTCTAATAAGACCAGTCTACTTAGTGTGGGAAGCAATTTCTTTATTATAACTTGATGAATGTTTTCTACTTTTGACAGTAAATAACAAGGATCAAATAAAACAATGACTATACAATAATACATGTAGTTGTTCAATTATATTGTGCAGGCTCCATGGAAAAATGATAACCAGTTTATAAAATTTTCTCAGTCAGATCTATTTCCCAGGTAATTTTTAAACAATTTATTTTTGCAGTTCCAAGTGATAGCCCTTTTGTGTGTATACAAAGAAATAGCACAATGGCCTCTTTGTTATGGCCATCTTACCCTGGACCTGTGCAAAGTACTGATGCTGCTGCTTTAAGCTACTCGTCCATTACACACACATAAGTATGACAGATTATGTGCTGAGGGAATCTCATTGGCAATGCTTAAAGGGTTATTGATCTCTACTACTGCTTCCCCACAACAAGAGCACTCTATCAGTAAGTCTGGGGTTGCTCCCAAGTACTGTTTAATTTTATAGATACACATTCATAGAGAATCGGAATGTGTATCTATAAAACTAAAACTAAACAGTACCTAACATCCTTGTGATGTTTTTTGAAGTATTTGATAAATTCCTCAACTGCAATGGTCTCCATATCTCCGCCATATTTAAGAGCTGGTAAATTTATAGGTGGTTTAGCTTTTCCCACACTAAGCTATCAACAAGTTTATCAGTACTGCACTTTTTTCTTCACTAGCTTTCATTGATTCTACTTTAGTGAATACTCTGTAAAAGCTTGAGGCAGTTATTCTGCCCTCCCTTTGCTGGTGCCAAGCCTCATTATCACACCTACATTATAACAATATAAATAAAAAGTTAAAACGTATTCAACTATTAGAGCTTAACTTCGGCTCCGACTTCTGCCCAGTTGTTTAGTCAAGGATCGAGATAAAGACAAAACATTTTGACCTTGTCACTGGAGTTTCTATACTCTCGTCTCGACTCGATTGTGAATGCAAAGGGTAATAAATCAAGCGAAACAACATCAAACAAGCAGAGATGGCGACCAAACAAGGATTTGGTTCCCATTGCCTCAGCCCAACTGTAAATCGGCTCAAAAGGTCACTGAAGCCAAGCCACTCGATGTAATCCAATATGGCGAACTACAAGTTGATGCCCACTTTTCTGAGCCCGCCTAACCACAATGCCGTGCGATCCAACAGGAAGTCCAGAATTCCTGACGCATGTATTAGCTATATTCGAAAAAGAGTAGGGGACGAAGTTCCCGGTGTGGTGGTCTACCTCTCATCTGATGGTTAATTGCTCGGAGATATTAGCTGCATAAGCTACTCTAAAATCCGAGGGTAAAGAAAGTGATCTATGTATGTATGTATGTAGCTAACTAAGAGCCTAAATAAAATTCATTTTTGTTTACAATAAAAGTCAAATATAATCTTATTTAGCAATGATTAGCAAAAAGACAGTTTATATTTAATAAAAAACAATGGTCTTTCTGTTCACAGCAAATGGACTCGGTAGAATTGTTAAATTTAAATGAGGTTTGATTTCACAATTATAAAGGTGAAACGTTTTGCCATAGTTATTAACCCCCAAAACCTTAACTAGACAACCAACATTTCTGTTGTACGGTTGAGGTTTGAAAGTAGTTCATTTTATAATTCTAAAATTTGTATTTTGCTGTACATCGCAACCAGGTTGAATATAAAGTCGTCTTTGGCGTTGTTACCGTTGTTGCTTAAACTACCTTTTGCTGCTTGGGCGGCGAGCGTCTGTCTGCACTTTCGGCCATCTGTTTGTTCGGTTGTCTGGCTTGTGGTTGGGCGTTTGTTTGCTTTGCACTCGTTTGTCTGAACATTTCTCTGCCTTTCATTCAGATATTATAATAAGGTGTAACTCATTTTAAGAAGTTATATTGTAGAGGAACCACATATCCTTGTGAGCTATTTAGTTGAAAAGTAAGGTACAATAACCTATACAGGAAACTCTATAGCTCAGCAAGGACCATAAACGTGAAAGTATGGTCAAAATAAAGAAATTTCCTGACAGCTTTGGGAATTGGTTTGATTCTGACAAACCAGACCTGGGGCGTTTCTCGAAGGTCCCGAAAAGTTTTCGCACCCGTAAAGCCTTAGCAAAACCTCGAAACTTATGATTACAGAGCTCTTTTATTCACGTATTCTTAATATAAACAGTTCTCTTCACACAAGAAGTTTCAGGCGTATACACTCCGTTTTCAGATACAGATGAACTAAAAATGGCTTTACGGGCCCGGGCTTTCGAGAAACGGGCCCCAGCCTCCTTTTAGCGCTGGCTGCAGGTAGTTCTTACCATACCCATAGTAATCGATCTCTTTCACGGTTAAAAACTGTTCATTGTTAATGGTGACAAGAGAAGACCCCTCCACTGACCCGACAGGATCTTCATAACAGCGTTCCCATAACAGCGTTCCCTCCAATGGGGTGACACGGGCAGCATACCCTTCACTGCTTCCTCCAACTCATCGCCAAAAAACGCACTGCCTCTACATCATCGGGCCCGTCAAAGTAGGCAGTTGTGTTTACTTCTACATAATACAGCAGAAGCAGGTTTGTCCTCTGCATATAAAATCATTGAAAAGGTTTTTAGCGAAAAAGATGATATTGAAAATGTCGATACTCAAACACTGGTTAAATTTACGTTCTTTTCTTTTTTTTCTTAGCTGTAATATGCGGATTATCTCTTCCGTATCATTTGGGGTTGCTTTGAACGAGTGTAAAATAAACGTTCGACATCTAAATGAGGATCTTGATGGGGTGCTGATCGCATGTGAACCGGCTCCGGTTTGAAGGGCAGAGAAGTATTTGGCTGAGAGTGAAGTGGCCGAGGGGCGAATAGAGTGGGAGTTAGGGCGTCCCCCCTCCTCTCTCTTCTATACTTTTTCTTCCCGCTTTCTCTTCGCCCCATCCTCAACGAGAAAGCCAGTCTATGGTGCTGGGATCTTCTCAACTGTCAGTTAAAATTTCAGCTCATTCTCAACTATCAGTGATAGAGCTCAAGCCTCGGCTATCAGTTGAAAACGGGTCTTAAGGCGGGGGTACAGGCGAAGGCTGTTTTGACGTCGTTTAACATGGCCTTTCTGCCAATATCTCGGTCACGTTTCAAGCGACACAAAATCTCTATGCTCATTTCAATAACCACTGTTTGGCGGTTTTGTGTAAATTTTTGGGTGATTTTGGGGCATTTTGGGAAAGAGATATTTTTTCTCAACGGATAGGTTAAATTGAGGAAAATAAAAATAAGTGAAGAATTAGTAGACGGATTCCAAACAGCCCCTAGCAACCTGGGGCTCTCTTTTGCGGGGGTCAACTGTCTGGTAGTGTTTCCAACCCATCTTAATCCTAACAATTTCCTTTTAATATTACTTCAAATTTCACTCCTATTCATGTTTACCCTCGCTTTAATGGAGGTTCTGCAGGAATCACATGTACAGTTAAGTTATCAGCAAACATTTCGGCGATTTCTCAGCTATCACTGAGTGAAAGTTTCAGGGCATTTCTCCTCGTTCTGTAAATGTTGCAAACTGAGCAAACTCTAGCCGCATTAAAAAGGTAAACAGGCAGCTAGTTGGGAAGCTGAAATGAAGTTGCCGTCACAAGTTCAAAATGGTGTGCTGAATGGCAACTCAGTTTGTTGAATTGTAAACCTCGCTACGTGCTCCTGCTCAGACGCGAGCGACGATATATTAAGTGAAAACTCAAAACAGCTCAAGTGTTTTTCACGATTAATATATCCGCATCAGTGTTCTAGTAAACACGGCAAGGCGACGCTCTTATCCTCAAGTGGCCTACTTTGATAAGATCTCAGTTTGCCAAATGTTTTCGTCTTTTTGAATTGTTCGCCGCATGTGAATCGCGCGCCTCGCGTCTGTTTCTTTAAAAGTGGGCGGCGAATTTGATAGCTTACACTTTTAAGAATTTCTCAGGGGAAATTTTAAAAATAACTAACTCGGCAAAAAATAATTGTAGTATCCTTTTTATAAATGAAAAAACTGCTGGAGTTTTTAGTAAAATAATTTCTGAAATGGCAAAGCCGCACACTGCAGCAATATTGATGTAACTGTATTGTTATGTACGAGGTGGCCTCAAAAAACCGGTTGCTAGGTGGCTTCTAAACCGGTTGCTAGACACTTTAATCTGCCGAATCATTCTAAGCAACATATGGCAGTCTGCGGCCTCTCCCTACATCAAGGAAGCACAGAAAGCCGCAAAACTCTTGAACAAAGATTTATTTTTCAAATCGGCACTCTTAATCCTCACGGTATCAACGAACGCTTTTCATTCAACTAATTCCGGCATTCTGTTGTTTTTCACGTTGCCAGGCACCAACCAATAGCGTAGCTCCACATTTCTGTATATAAACCACACACAACCCACAATTCCTTGATTTGCTCCGACGAAGGGCTAACGCTCGAAACGTCAGCTTCCGAATCTCTTTACGGTGGACAATTCACATTATCAACCCAGTTGATAAAACAAAATTATCTTGTAATACTCCCACCGACGCAGCACCACAGTTTCTATAAGCTTAGTGGTTTCTAGAGGTCACCTTGCCATACATTGTCACTTGTAATAATTATAATATTTACTAAAAAAAAGGCAAATAAAACTGAAACTGAAAAAAAACTTATGCAGAAGGGAAAGATATTACTCAAACTCCCGGAAAGGGAATTCCCTTTAAAAATTAGAGATGGTAGACTCAACATGATTCTGTAGTTTACAACGCAAACTTAGCTTTGTTGAAGAACGAAGGTTTTAACAGCCTTGTTACAACAAGGCTGTTATATGAAGCTAAACCGTTATATGCAACTGAAACAAGTATCTTTAGAAATACTGCGGGCATTGGAATATAATGGCAATGAGTTTGGGTTGAATTGCAATTAGACTTTAAAGTGAACACTGCTTTGTTTAGTATATGCCTTTGTTTTTCTCAGTCATCTACTGAACACAGGCTTATGTTAATATCATTGCGGTAAATGCATGTCTGGAGAAAAAATATCACGAAATGTTCACTGTTGTTGTTTTTAAAACAGTTGACCTTGGGTCGACACAACCGAGCCTTAAGTCTTTAAGATCAAAATTAAAATCAAGAGTCTCAAAACACGAAAGTTAATGGATTGAAAAATTGTGATTTGTTTGTAAATTCAAGAGCACAAACAGAAGGATATTTGTCAGATATTATAAAATATTTTGTTTCATGACTACACGTATCGAGAACACAATATTAAAACAATTTACTATACCGGGCGCAATTGTTGTCTTTCCTCGTAAGACAATATACCGACTGTGACACCGCAATTTCCGAGTTAATGTTTTTGTGCGACACGAAAACGAGATTATTTTGGATATACGTACTACGGAAATTACTGTGAAATTGAAATGTTGTGTAAAATGTTGTGTGAAATGTTGTGTAAATAGCTTATTTACAGTAATTATGTTTCATATTTAGCTGCTTAGGTTTAACGTGTGATTTGAAGTTTTATTCTTCTGAAAACAAGCAAGTGGTTGCTATGGAGAATAACAAGTCAAATGTTTGTATTAACTTAATATTTTTGTGGACACGTACGAAAGGCAAGTATTTCGAAAGTTGAGTAAACGTGGTGCTGAAGTGCTATCTTTGTATAGGGGCGGGGACATGCATTTCATCGTTCCTTTAGGTCAGTATTGAAAATCGTTGTAGTTGTCACAGCTGTTACTTGTTATGGTACTTCAGGGCATGTTTTCAAAGTACGCAGCAAATTAACAGGAATTAGCTGTCGACAAATAAAACTTTCATTTTAATAATCGGTTGTATATGTCTGGGAGATGCCTGTCTTCTCTCATCACCGAGTAAAAGAGTTTATATTGGTGCCATAAGGAGCCTACCCCTAACACTGGAATCTTTTCTACATGGAAATCTGATGACAGATATCTTTCACGAAGGCTAACTGAGTTTTGAAATATTTGGTGTGTTCATTTTAGAGATCTGGCGATGGATTTCGGAAAAGATGTTCCGTAGCATTTTAATTTTCACTCTGGAGCATGCAGACGGAGTTAGCCCATCCGTAAAGCTGAAGAATGACCTAGTGATTGTTTGCCCAACTATGCCATTTGCGCATGCGCTAGCCGAAAACCTATTTTATCGCGATGGTTTAATGATTTCTTTTGATAGACTTATTTTGCTAAACAGGGACAGCTGCGCACTACCAAGACTAGGTTGCCCAGCCTTCTCGTGTCAACTGCGCATGCGTGGTTGAAGCGCTTGCAGCAAACCATAATTTATTCAGGGGGTAAGTTTCTAAAGAAACTGTGGTGCTGCGTCGGTGGGGAGTATTACAAGATACTTTAGTTTTATCAACTGAGTTGATAATGTGAATTGGCCACCGTAAAGAGATTCGAAAGCTGACGTTTCGAGAGTTAGCCCGACGAAGGTCTAACGCTCGAAACGTCAGCTTTCGAATCTCTTTACGGTGGCCAATTCACATTATCAACATAATTTATTCAGTTGCATTCACCCAGTGACCAAGGTCATAACTTTGCGTGATTTTTGCCTTGACTAACAAAATATCGACACTGACTACAGATTGGCTTAGCGGACCTGTTTCTGTACTTATCCGTTGATGTATTTATCAAGTTTCATTGATGTACCCGACAGGCACAGATTCACGAAAACCCTATTGGCCTAAAATAATAAGCAGATTACCTTTAAGTAGTTTATTATTTACTTTACCTAAAAAGCTAAACTATATTTCCTAAGAATCCCTCACAGTTTGCACCTGTTGTTTGTTCTTCTGAAGAGGTAACACGCGCAGAGCATTTGATGACTACGTGCTCTGAATTTGAACCTAGACTGACCAATGAATGGAATTTGAAAGAACCGTATTCAAGGCCAAGGTTGTTGCTAAATCAAGCATGTTACAAGAGAAAGCTTTGAGATGAAATCAATCCATGGACCATTGCATATCGATTATTCTGCAACGTTGATATTAAAGCTATTTCAGAGTAGTTAGGTCTACGTCAGTTTCTGAGCACTGAAGCATTTCTTTGTCTGACTAAGCATCTTAATCAAACTGGTCATGATAGTCGATTGACTGAAAGGTTTAACTGATATTTTAAATGTTTACGAGAAAGAACGAGAAAAGTTCCAGGTGTCTCCCACGGTTATCTTGATCTTGTATAGGCGTTACTGCGATACAAACATCTGCGAAATTATCAGTCTGGCAAGCTCCTTTGTTTTCAAGTGGTTTGTTTTGCTCGTGTTTTGTTAGATGATTTAATTCCGTTAATTTTCCCTTTCTTGACGCTTGGCTAAACAGCATAACGGCGTCAGCTTTGAGTCGGCGCTGAATTCTTTCGGAGCAAATTAGTTTGGCAAGATTTTGACCGTTCTTACACCGACAGAGGTTGTCAATTCACCTAAATGAGTGCTTTATTTCAAAAACCAAGATTTTGCCGACAGTTGCTGTGATTCAACTCCGAGTCTTAACAAAGTGCGTGGATATTAAACATTAACACATTAGTTGCCAAGGGTGTGAGCGACCTCACCCATCTATTTACTCCCATGATAAATACCCCCACCCCGAGAGATTTACAGAGTACAACCCCCCTGGGATTTACTAACCTGGTTTCAACTTTATTTCATCTGTACTATTCTTCTAGCAACTGCACGAATGCAAAAGAGATCCTTTTATCGGTATTTGAAGACCATTTAACATTGCTCAATTTCCGTTTTAGCTTACTTCTCTCAAGCCAGTGCATTAAAATATCAAACTCTTTACCAAATCCCTTTTCCGCAAACATAGAAGACTGTCATTTCATGCATCATGCCACAAAATATCAGTTGCGACAGATTTGATTATATGTTTTGTTTAATCTTTATGACAGCTCGTTGACCATCAACCGCATTTCATGGCATTCTTTTAACTGCGAGCGAAGAAATATCTTTTAATTGCTTATTATTTTAAGAGCTCAATCATAATATTCTGAAGATGCGTTTTGCTTCAAGTCAAATTCCTCAAGTACACAATATTTAAACGATTCACGATGCCAAGCTGTTGTTAAAACACGAAAACAAATCCTCTGATCTATGACCACCAAGTTTTAGTTTAAATCTTTACTAGACATCACTGACCACTTATAGAATGAGATGTTTTCAGATTTTTAAATTTCTTGGGATGTAGACTTGGCTGCGGGACTGGTTGCTATAGCAATTACAAAGTAAGTAAACAAAATAAAGACTCGTGTACCGGCAAATTAGAACTGCCCACCGACAATGAATTTTTCACACATTGGATTTGTGATTTTGGTGCAATATCTTGAGTTTTAGTTTAAACTAATATCACGTTATACCACACCGCGAAATAACTAGCTTCCACCTGCTCAAATCTTCAGGCTTTGGCGAAAAGCCCGGAATTTTGTTTTAAAAATGGAGCCTAAGCTTTTAACGAAGCGTTTACAAGAAATTTTTCCCTCGCCACTGTTTGGTTTCGTTGTAAAAAGTGGCGTGAAATACTGTTTCCGAAAGAACACCCTTACGAACAACTGAATTAAATGTCCTCAGTTTCCAGTGCTTCACGATTGCTGTATTAACTTACCTTCTCCAGATACCGAAGTATTTCAACACTCAACAAAAAATTCAAGGGCTTTCCTTTATGAAGCCGATCCACACACTTCATTTGCAAGTTAATTCCTCAATATCGATCGATCGGAAAAGCCGCAGACATTACTTACAACTGCCAAGATGCTTCAAGCTATCAGAATAATTATAGATTCATGTTTCAGCCGAATGTTGTGTTTGTTTTCGGTTTATTTGAAGATTTAGTAGCCTACATGAGTGCGTTGTCAATCTCGTAGAAGTTTAGGTCGAAATATATTTTTATATGACGAAAAGTGTCTCATTCAAACAACGTCAATTCACAAGTAACTACGTAAACACTGGTATTAGGTAAAGCAACTGCAGCAAAAAATCTAAATCTAGAATTGTGTCCTATATTTCCAAAAGAAAACCGAACTGGAATACCTCACGCGAAATCCTTTATTTTAGACATTACAAGTGTTACTTAAAAATTCGAAGTAGGAACCAAGGTCACGTTTCTATTGGTGGGAAACAAATTGTTGTGGGTTGACACAGCTTCGCAAACACGTGGTGATATCAGTTATATCACACCAAACGAGAAACAGTTGTTGCTTGCAGTGTTTACAGCCATTTTGAATGTTTGCAGATGTTAATGATATGATTACTGGTATCTAAATATGGGGAACACCCCATATTTAGAAACAGAGCCCCGTGAAATGCGTCACTGAGTATTGCAATACGCTTCGTGTTTCGCTGGTGTTCACATGTATGAATATAAAACTAAATAAGAACGCGTTATCTTTAGAAGAAATAAATATATCACGGGGCACAACAAGTTGAAGAACTATGACGTACTTTTAATAGCTTAAAAGCTAATTACCAATGGCTTTCTGTTTATTTTTATTTTAGGGTTTTATATTGAGATAGAGTACATGGAACTATGGTAAACAGCGCTGAAACAATTTAATTTCAAGTTCGTCATTGTTTAATTTTTTTATAGGCAAAACTGCCAAAACTTCCTAAAGTACATTATTTTAAAACTGTAACAATAATGTTTTTACTCCAAAACTAACAATGTACGCAAAAAGCGAGAACAAATTTTATTAGGCTAGTGGTCGTTAACAACATTCTTTAATTTACGAGATTAAGTGATTGGGTTAGTTGTGACCAATGAAGCTATGTTGCAGATCTTCGGTTAAACAAAGTGATTGGTATGAAACAAATATCGAATAAATGATTTAATGAAGGAACAGTTCTTAAGAAAAGAGCAAGCGAATAGGAAAGATTGAAAGAATGCGGCATAATCGATCATGTCGATAAGGGTGGTCAGTTCCATGAAACTGAAGCAGAAGCAAGCGGTTTATATGTGAGAACACTGAGGCCGATTCGGTTTCGGAAACTACTTCAAAGAAGATTGCAGCCATTGTAGTTATACTTTCGACTTTATACTTTCGGGCATCAAAATCCAAGAATCAAACAGCGCGCAAAATTCCGTATAAGTGATATATATGTTATATTTTTTTTCTTCCATTGTATTTTACACCTGAAAGCGTAAGTTGAGGGAACTTGTGAAATTAATCTTTTGCTGCAGTATTTAGTTATCGACATCGTGAAAATGCCATAAAATAATAAAAGATCCGAAGAGATTGGAAAGAGATGGTTCAAGTGCCTCCTGTACATTTCCACTTAGTTTAAGACGAAAAAGAGCTTTTGTGTTTTAGTGGATGTTCATGAAATGGCAACAAATCGTAAAGTCCCATGTATACAGTGTGCCAGCACATAGAAAATATTGAAGACCCCAAACATTTTATGTCTTTTTGAGAACTTTCATGATTTCTCTCACTATCCATGTTAGAATAACGTTCATTTATTGTTGCTCATTGCAGATATTTGCCATCAATTTAAGGATACACTACGAAATATGCCCCTTACTAAATATGGAGCCACGGAGAGAAATCATATTGCTCATATTGCTGTGAGACTGATGATTGTAAAACATGATCCAGTGGATTCCATATTCACATGGCCTTTCTTTTTGTAGAAATACTAAACCAAAGATGGCTAATTAAATATGCAGAAAGTAGCGTCAATTGACCAATTTGGCAGAGAGTCCCCCTAACTTGAAGGGAATAACATATTTTGACCTACTTTTTTGCCACAATCATTCACTCACCAAACCCAACATTTGTGTCAAGTTTGAGCAAAATCGGTGACTTGAGCTGTATCACCTCCTGCCTGGTTTCTGCCTGGTTTTCACACACAACAGGGCTGGCTTTTTTAAATATGTCTTTATTAAGTTACAATCACAATATACATAGGAGAAAAAAAAGAACTAAACAAAAGAAAGCGACAAAAATAGTAACACTATTTGATAATGTTAATTGCTCTTTCGTTTTAATTGTCCACCAATTTTGAAAGGTCTTCCAAAAGACTATAACGGAAGAGCAGCATACGAACATATGATCTAGGGAGTGCGCCTCAGCTAAGAATTAAGGACATATATCGTTGTCAGAGATTTTGGCTGTAAATGGAGTCTGGTGATGAGGCGCTAGAGCGTACAACAAGGCTGTATGCAGCTAAGCCATCATATGCAACTGAAACAAGTATCTTACATAAATACTTAAATACTGCGGAAATTGAAATAATATGGCAATAAATTTAGGTTGAGTTGACATTAGACTTTAAAGTGAACACTGCTTTGTTTAGTATATACCTTTGTTTTTCTCAGTCATCTGCCGAACGCAAGCTTATGTAAATATAATTGCGGTAAATGCATGTCTGGAGAAAAAAATATCACGAAATATTCCTTGTTGTTGTTCTAAAACAGTTGACTTTGGGACACAAACGAGCCGTAAGTCTCAAAGACCTACATGGAATGCCGGTTGGAGTCTTAAAAAACGAAATTGAATTGATTGAAAAACTTTGATTTGTTTGTAAATTCAAGGGAACAAACAGTATGATATTTGTCAGATAAAAAAGATTTCGTTTCATGACTACACTTATCAAGGACACAATATTAAAACGATTTAATATACCGGGCGCAATTGTTGTCTTTCCTGGTAAGATTTCAATTTCCGAGTTAATGTTTTGTGCGACACGAAAACGAGATTATTTCGGACATACATACTACGCAAATAACTGTGAAAGTGAAATGTCGTGGGAGAATATTCTATGAAAACAGCTTATTTACGGTAATTATGTTTCATTTCTAGCTGGTTAGGTTTAACGAGTGATTTAGAGTTGTATTCTGACGTGTCCTAAAACAGGCAAGTGCTTGCTATGGAAAATTAATCAACAAAAATAACAAGTCATATGTTTGAATAAACTTAATATCTTGTGGACACAAAAGGCAAGTATTTCGTTGAGCAAACATAGTGACAAAATACTGTCTTTGTTTTACTATTGCAAATCGTTTTGTACATGGTATCACTATCAGCGAGTTCCATTTAAATTGCAACAACTAGCTGTTACATTTTATGGTAATTCGGGGCGTGGTTTCAAAGTACACAGCAAATTAGCAGGAGTTCGCTGTCGACAAATAAAACTGAAATTTTAATAATCACTTAATCATAATCACTCTCTGGGACATACCACTCTTCTCTTATCAGCTGAGTAAAAGAGTTTAAATTGGCGCCATTAGAAGTTAATGAGCTTCAGCCTAGCTCTAAACTTGGAATCTTTTCTACCCATTATGGGAATCTGATGTCAAATACCTTTAATGAAGGCTAACTGAGTTTTGAAATATTTGGTGTGTTCATTTTAGAGATCTGGCGATGGATTTCGGGGAAGATGTTCCGTGACAATTTTAATTTCATTCGGAAGCATGAAGACCGAGTTAGCCGATTCGTAGGGCTGTAATAACATGAGCTGGTGATTGCGTCTAGACAGCTATGCCATTTTCGCATGCGCCAGTCGACAAGTTCTTTTATCTCGCTCATTTTGGTCAGCACCAAGAATCTAATTTTCAGAGCATGCGCAGAGTTTTGTTTCGAATCCTCAGCCAATCAGATTTGTCAGATTTGAAAGAAAAGTCCGTGAATCGCGGACTTCCGGTGTTAGACCAGCCCAGAGATTGCGATTCTTGGTGCTGACCGAAAGGAGCGCGGCCTCTGGGGACGAGAATGCGTGATAAATTTGATAAACTTTTATTTCTGTAAAAGAACATGTGCGCCATTAGCCAGGTCCAGATTGCCGTAAATTCGTGGATCAGGCTTCCGTTGTCAACTGCGCATGCAGTGCTTGTAGCAAATCAGCCTTGACCAATATGATGTAATGCATTCGGCTGCATTTACACAGTGACCGAGGTCACAACTTCGCGTGATTTGTGCCTTGTGATTTTTGATGCGTTCTCTTTACGTTAGTAAACAAAAATCTTCTAAAAATATCGTCTCTAACTACAGATTGGCATAGCGGGCTTCTTTCTGTAATTATCACATGATAAAATCAAAAATCAAGTGTCGTTGATGTACCCGACAAGCACAGCTTCACGAAAACGGTTTATCCTAAAAGAATCCACAGATTACTTTCAAGTAACTTATTTTGTTGGTATCCCCTAGAAGCTAAACTATATTTTTAAGAATGCCTCACAGTCTGCACCTAAAACACGTGCCGAGCATTTGATAAATGCGTGCTCTGAATTTGAACCTACCGAACACATTTCTCGACAGACCAATGAATGGAATTCGAAAGCAACGTATTCAAGGCCGAGGTTGTTGCTAGATCAAGCATTAAGCTAACCAATCACTTTCTCGTCTCGCGGCTACCTTAGACTGCTTGCAGGCTAGCATTAAGCAATAAGTTGCCAAGGCATCAGAATTGTTCGGAAAATCTTCGTTTCGCGCCATGTTACAAGAGAAAGCTTTGGAATTACACAGGATCAATTCATGGAGCATTGTTTGAAAAGCAAACCATTGCTTGCACTTCAATCTGCATTGTTGATATTAACGCTGTTTAAAACCCTAGCTAGATCAACGTCAGTTTCTGAACACTGAATCATTTCTTTGCCTGGATGATCCCGGCCAGTCTATGTAAGAGGGTCGTACAGGGGTATTCTCGTGATGCGTGATTAGCTGATTTTATTTTCCGTGAAACGTGAATTTAGCAAATTATTCTTCGTGATCCGTGATCTGAAGGTTTTGCGTGATCCGTGAACAACTTGAATTACTAACCGATATTCGTGATTTCACCACTCTATTCTACGTGATTTTGAGACGCGAGTCCTCTTAGCCTGCGATATGGAGCCTTGAACTAGCCCTTTCTTCAGACACTCTTTCTAGAGCAGGAACAGGTTATTAACCTATGGACTCCTGTGCCGCCCGTTACCGGCCGTGACGAGCCTTGGCCTTTCTTCTACTTCTCACTTTTGACCAAAATTAGCATCGTCTAAACTCAACTTACCTGTTACCTGTCTTCTTTGTGCTATGTGGAACATAATACAATGACGACTGCCACTCTATTGACTGCTCGATGATATTTCTCAATATGAAAATTTGCTCAGTAGTTCCGTCTCCTACCTGGTTGAAAACCTGCTTGTTCCTTTCTAAGCTTCGACTCTACTCCGGTTCGTTTCCTGTCAATCATAATTCTCCCCAGGACCTTGCTGACAACTGACAGCGGCGTAATTCCACGCCAGTTTTTACATTCTTTCAGATTTTTCCTCTTTTCGATCGGCAGTTTGACAATGAATCCTTTCCTCCATTTTCTTGGTGTCTTCTCGTCTCTCCGCACTATGCCGTCTATGATCTCCTTGACTTTAGTAGTAGCATAGTCAATGTCAGCTTTAAGCGGCTCCGCCTGTATGTTCCTGGTTCCAAACTTCAGCTCAGCTCTGCTGGGTTCATATGTACCAATTTCTTCTATTTCATTCGGCAGCTCTATCTCCATTTCACTTACTGGATTACTAGGCTCTCTCTATTTAGTACTTCAGAGAAGTGCTCCAACCATCGTCTGAGCTTACTTTCTTTATCGTTAAGGATCTTGCCTGTTTTGCAGCACTCTGCCTTGGTCTTTCGTTGCTTAATACTTTGGTCAGGGTATACAGTGTTTTTGTTCAGCCGCATTTTCAGCTTCTTTTGCAATCTCTTCAGTCCATTTTCTCTTATCCACCCTTACCTGTCTTTTAACTTCCCTATCCTTTTGTCTGTATTCATTTTGCCATCTCTGTTTTGGTCTCTCTGATCTTGCACCGATTAGCTTCTGTTTAATATGGTTTTCTTTTGGTCTACCAAAGTCCAAGCCTCCTGGCTGAACCATGGCTCGTTTTTTTTTTCTTGTACCCTAGTACCTCCTCTGCCATTTTGACATAAGCTTTCTCCATTATCTCGTTTTTTCTTTCCACTTGGTCTTCTTGTTCTTCTCCTTTATCACTCATTTGCTCTTCTCAGTACTGCTAGTGCCTGGAATCTGTTTTTCAGCTGTATGGTGAACCTTCTGTGTATATCATGGTTTTGGAGTTTCTGTGTGTCGAGCCTCTTTGTGGTACTCTTCGTCGCCGGTGCTCTTTTGGGCTTTAATCTGATGGTTCATCGTACAAGGTAATGGTCGCTGGCGACATCTGCTGACCTCATGGCCCTCGTGTTTTTAATCATGATACTGATGTTCTAAATTTTCTGTTAACCAGAGCGTGATCTATTTGATTTTTTTTGTTCTTCCATCGGCTGACAGCCAGGTTTGCTTATGAATCTTCTTGTGAGGAAAAACTGTTCCGGTGATAACCATTTCATTGAAATCGCAGATTTCTTTCAGTCTTTCACCATTATCATTAACCGTGCCCAGTACTTGTCTCCCATTACTCTTCCAAGGCCGTTGACAAGGTTTCCCACCTTCGTAATCATATCGCCCGTTGAATTGCTAATACATGATTGTGTACCTGGTACCTGCTCAGTTACTTCTTGTAGTTTTCCCGGCAAGCTGTCGTGTTGCATTTGTATTTTTGACCAGATTAAAGCTAATTTGGCCAAGATCCAGCCTCAAAACCACCAAAATGTCCAAAAACTCATTTTTGACAAAAAGCTCCAGGGGTCAATGGGTTGAAACGAGTATCATTCTTGCTTATTTTCGTGATTCGAGAAAACGAAATTTAGACTTCCGTGATCCGTGATTCCCTATTTTTTCGGTTCGTGAACCGTGCCAGAGACCCCCCCTGTACGACCCTCATGTAAGTATCTTATTCAAACTGGACATGATAGTCGATTGACTGAAAGGTTTAACTGATATTTTAAATGTTTACGAGAAAGAACGAGAAAAGTTCCAGGTGTTTCCCACGGTTATCTTGATCTTGTATAGGCGCTTCTGCGATACAAACATCTGCGAAATCATCTGGCAAGCTCCGTTCAGTTTTCAAGTGGTTTGTTTTGCTCGTGTTTTGTTAGACAATTCTCGACTGTTTTCCTTTCTTGTCGCTTGGCTACACAGCATAACGGCGTCAGCTTTGAGTCGGCGTTAAATTCTTTCCGAACAAATTAGTTTGGCAAGGTTTTGACCGTTCTTACACCGACAGAGGCTGTCAATTCCACTAAATTTAACAAATGTTTAACGCCATCGCGTACACTAAGAGTTACGGATGCACGCGGGAGGCTGCTAAGTACAAACGAATCGTAAGAGTCGCACGAGGCGATAGCGGAGTGTGACTCTAGCTTCTTGAGTGCTTAGCAAACCTCCCAAGTGCATCCATAGCTCAATAGTTTACAGCTGTGGCGTTTAACATTCGTTTTATGACATAACATTGACATATTGGAGCAAACGAAGTCCTGTTATTGAGCTACATCGCATCACACGTCAGCAGCGTACACCCATGGACAAATACTAGACCAAGAATTAACCAATCAGAGCGCGCGCTTTCTTTTAGTTATGTTATAAAAAGCTTATTTCAAAATCTAAGATTTTGCCGACACTTGCTGTGATTCAACCCCGAGTGTTAAGTAAGTGCGTGGATATTAAACGTTAACACATTAGTTGCCAAGGGTGCGGGCAATGAAGCATTTTATATCGGCGACCTCACCTATAGATTTATTTACTGAGTCCATGATAAATACCCCCACCCAGAAAGATTTAGAGAGTACCATCCCCTGGGATTCTCTGACCTGGTTTCAACTTTGTTTCATCTGCACTATTCTGCAAGCAACTGCACGAATGCAAAAGAGATCCTTTTATTGGTATTTGAAGACCATTTAACATTGCTCAATTTCCGTTTTAGCTTACTTCTATCAAGCAAGTACATTAAAATATCGTCAAACTCTTTCGAAATCCTTTCCGGAATTATAGAACACTGTAATTTCCATCAAACCACAAAATATCAATTGCGACAGATTCGATTTTTTGTTTTTTAATCTCTATTACAGCTTATTGACCACTGGCTACATTTCATAGTATTCTCTGAGCTTCGAGCGAGCAAAAATCGTTAATTTATTTATTATTTTAAGAGCTCATTCATGATGTTTTGAAGATGCAAGCGAGTTTTGTTTCATAACAAATTCCTCAAGTACGCAATATCTAAACGATTCACGATGCAGTTTAATAAGACAATACCACTTGCGACACAGCAGTAACCTTGCTAAGCTGTTGTCAAAACACGAAAACAAATCCCTTGGTCAATTGACCCCAACTTTTACTTTAAATCTTCACTAGACATCACTGACCACTTATAAAATAAGAAACTGCAAGACTGTTTTCTGAGTTATAAATTTCTTAGCATGTAAACTTGGCCACGCGACTGGTTACTATAGCAACTACAAAGTAAGTAAACAAAATAAAGACTCGTGTACCGGCAAATTAGCTGAACTGCCCACCGACAATGGAATTTTTCACACATCATTGGATTTTTTTCGAATTTGCTACAATATAGCTGAAACTAATATCACTTTATACCACACAGCGAAATAACTAGCTTCTACCTGCTCAGAGTTTCAGGCTTTGGCCGAGAGCCCGGAATTGTGCTTTAAAAATGCGAGAGACGAAATGGAGCCTAAACTTTAACAAAGAGTTTACAATAAATTTTTCCCACCCCACAGATAGTTTTCTTCGTAATAAGGAAGCCATGCAATACTGTTTCCGAAAGAACATCGTGGCGAGCAAACTGAATAAAATTTCTTAAGTTTCCAATACTTCACGATTGCTGTATTAACTTACCTTCTCCAGATACCAAAGTATTTCAAATTCAAGGGCTTTCCTTTATGAAGCCGATCCACTCACTTTTCAGTCCAAGACTTGCAAGTTAATTCATCGGTATCGATCGATCGGAAAAGCTGCAGACATAACTCACAACTGTCAGAAAGTGTAACTATAGATATTTCAGTCAAATGTTGTGTGTTCGTTTTTGGTCTATTTGAAGATTCAGTAGCCTACATGAGTGGATTGTCAATCTCACGAAAATTATCTCATTCAAACAACGTCAATTCACAAGCACTACATGTACCTACGTAAAACGAGTATTAAGTAAGGCAACTGCAGCTAAAAATCTAAATCCATAATTGCGTCCTATATGTCGCAAAGAAAATCGAACTGGAATACCTCACGCGAAATCCTTTTAGACATTACAAGTGTTACTTTAAAAAGAAAAAAATCCGAAGTAGAAACCAAGGTCACATTCCTATTTGTGGAAAGCAAATCGTCGGCGCTGGACACAGCTTTGCAAACACGTGGTTATATTAGACCAGAAACCTTTGATCTTTGCCTACACCCATATTAAACCAAACGAAAAAGAGATCCGAAAGCGATTTTGAATGTTTGCAGATATTAATGATATGATTACTGGTATCTAAATATAGGGAATGCCGACCCATATTTACGAACAGAACCCGTGAAATGCGTCACTGTGTACTGCAGTATGCTTCATGTTTTCGCTGATGCTGTCATGTATGTAAACAAATAAATAAGAACGCGTTATCTATAGAAGAAATAAATACTCACGCGAGGCACAACAAGTTGAAGAACTATGACGTACTTTGAACTATTACCAATGGCTTTCTGTTTATTTTTATTTTAAGATTTCACTTTGGGATAGAGTACATGGAACTATGGTAACCAGCGCTGACACAATAGGGAAAACTGCCAAAACTTCCTAAAGTACATTAATAACTGTAAAATAATGTTTTTTTTTCCTCCAAAACTAAGAAGATACGCTGAAAGCGAAGACGATTTCTGATAGAGCAGTTGTCGTTTACTGAAAACAGTCTTTAATATACGCAATTTAATGGTTAGTTAGTTGTAGCCAATCATGAAGTTATGTTGCAGATATTCGGTTAAGCAAAGCGAGTGGTACGAAACAAATATCGAATAAATGATTTAATAAAGGAACAGTTCTTAAGAACAAAAGAACAAACGAACAGGAAAGATTGAAAGAATGCGGCATACTCGATCATAGAAGCTTTAACACGTGGTCGATAAGGGTGTTCAGTTCCATGAAATTGAAACAGAAGCAAGGCGGTTTATTCAGTTTCGGTTTATTCGGTTTCGGAAACTACTTCAGGGAAGACAGCAGCCATTGTAGTTATACTTTCGACCTCTGGTTCAGGTTTTAAACGTTTCCAACAACCTCGCCTCTCGTGGCGCCCTCTATTGTAACTTTGACTAAACGACTTTTGGCAATACCGACTAAAGTATACCATGCAATGATGTGTATAAAATGCTACTTTTACTCAAAACGATCAAGAACAGTTTTACGCTTATTTATATACCCAGTGTGACTCGATGTGAGTGAGTGACTCATGCTTAAAACGAGTATTTCGTTTTGATAAAGAGTAACACGTTGGGAGCTATCTCCATATTACTCTGAGTTACCCATATTACTCGAGTTACTGCCATTTCCTCATTAGCATGCCTCGAGTTGGGCGTTTTGTATCGAGCGTGAATAAAAGCATTGAAATTAAAAAACTTACACGTTCAAAGGTTAGCAGTTCCTTTAATTCGGTAGGCACGTCATGTATAGTGATTCAAATTGTACCACCTAGTATCGTCAAAGATAGCGGAATGTTCGGGGCTATGTTATAGCAGCAATTATGGCTCTCCTGCATTTTGAACGGCCCTTGGAGTAGCTTTTTCGTCAACCTGTTGATATCTCTGCTGATGAAAGCGGGACGGCAATGGATATTCGTTTATTATAACATGCGTCCAAGGAAACGAAAAGAAGACAAAACTGGACAATTTGAAAGGGCATCAAAATCCGGCCAAGAATCAAAGAGCACGCAAAGTCCCGTGTAACTGATATGTATGTTATGATTTTCTTTTTCTTCCATTGTTCTTTACACCTGAAAGCGTATAAGTTGAGGGAACTTGTGAGTTAAATCTTTTGCTGCAGTATTTAGTGATCGACATGGTGAGAATGCCATACAATAATGTAAAGCTCCGAAGAGATTGGAAAGAAACGGTTTAAGTGCTTCTTTTCGCCGAATTTACTCTCGATAGGAAAATGCTTAACTAAATATTTCTTGTTCATTTCCACTTAGGTTAAGACAGAGAAAGAGCCTTTGTGTTCTAGTGGATGTTCATGAAATGGCAATAAATCGTCAAGTCCTATGTTTACAGTGAGCCAGCACATAAAAAATATTGAAGTCCCCAAACATTTATGATTTCTTTCACTATCCATGTTAAAATAATGTTTATTTGCTGTTGCTCATTGCAGATATTTGCCATCAATTTGAGGATATTCAGAACACTACGAAATATACCCTTTACTCAATATGGAGCCACGTAGAGAAATCATATTGCTTAAACGAATATCTGTGCTGAGAGACTGATTATTGTAGAACATGATCCAGTGGATTTCATATTCACATGGCCTTTCTTGTTGTAGAAATACTAAACCAAAGAAGGCTAATTAAATACGCACAAATCAGCGTCAATTGGCCAATTTGACAGGGCGTAACCCTAACTTGAAGGGAATAAAATATTTTGACCTACTTTTTTGCCAAACCTAATTGACATTTGTGTCAAGTTTGAACGAAATCGTTGATTTGAGCTGTATCACCTCTTGCCTGGTTTTCACATACAACAAGGCCCTTGCTAAACCGTTATATGCAACTGAAACAAGTATCTTTAGAAATACTGCGGAAATTGAAATATCGTGTCAATGAATTTAGGTTGAATTGCCATTAGACATTAAAGTGAGCACTACTTTTCTCACTCATCTACCGAACGCACGCTTATGTTAAGGCAGGGGTACACGTGAAGGCTGTTTTGACGTCGCTTAACACGGCCTTTCTGCCAATATCTCAGTCACGTTTCAAGCGACACTAAATCTCTCTGCTTTTCTAATTAACCACTGTTTGGCGGTTATACACCTTATTCCAAAATGGCCACTATTTTAGTGGTCTTTTGTTTGCCTTCAAATTAGCCCTTGTTGCCTCGTTCTTAAACTCGAAATTCAAAAGAATATTTTCCCTTGAATGAGGCAACAAGGGCTAATTTGGAAGCAAACAAAAGAACACTAAAATGGCAGCCATTTTGGAATAAGGTGTATTGTATTTACCAGTTATGCTTCTCTCTATTTACTATTTAATTTACTTCTATACTTTATTGTACTCTATTGTATTTAATTACCAGTTATGATTCTCTCTATAATTTGATAATGTCTAACTATTTAGTTTTTAATTTTCCTTATATATTGTAACTAAAGTTTATTGATGATTGACCCGCCTCGATTAGCAAATTTGCTATCTGCGGGTCAACCTAAACTGAACTTTTTATAAGAAAAGAAATAAAGTGTAAAAGTGTGTAAAAGTGTTCAGTGTGTAAGATTCTGGGTGATTTTTGGGTATTTTGGGAAAGAGATATTTTTTTCTCAAAGGATAGGTTAAATTGAGGAAAATATGAAATGTTGAAGATTTGATGGATTTGGAAAATTGAAATTTGAAGTGAAGAATTAGTAGACGGATACCAAACAGTCCCCTAGCAACCTGGGGCTCTCTTTTGCGGGGGTCAACTGTCTGGTAGTGTTTCCAACCCATCTTAATCCTAACAATTTCCTTTTTTATATCACTTCGAATTTCACGCCTATTCATGTTTACCCCCGCCTTAATATCATTGCGGAAAATGCATGTCTGGAGAAAAAATATCACGAAATATTCCTTGTTGTTGTTTTAAAACAGTTGACTTTGGGACACAAACGAGCCGTAAGTCTCAAAGACCTACAAGTAATGTTGAAGTCTTAAAAAACGAAAGTTAATGGATTGAAGAACTTTCATTTGTTTGCAAATTCAAGAGCACAAACAGTATGATATTTGTCAGATGAAAAAGATTTTGTTTCATGACTACACTTCTGGAGAACACAATATTAAAACAATTTACTATACCGGGCGCAATTGTTGTCTTTCCTCGTAAGACAATATACCGACTGTGACACCGCAATTTCCGAGTTAATGTTTTGTGTGACACGAAAATGAGATTATTTTGGACATTAATCAACAAAAATAACAAGTCAAATGTTTGTATTAACTTAATATCTTGTGGACACGAAAGGCAAGTATTTCGAATTAAAGTTGAGCAAACATAGTGACAAAATACTGTCTTTGTTTTAGTATTGAAAATCGTTTTGTACATGGTATCGCTATCAGCGAATTCCATTTAAATTGCAACAACTAGCTGTTACATTTTATGGTAATTCGGGGCGTGGTTACAAAGTACACAGCAAATTAGCAGGAATTAGCTGTCGACAAAAAAAACTGAAATTTTAATAATCACTTATCTCTGGGACATTACTCTATCTCCCATCAGCTGAGTAAAAGAGTTGATATTGGCGCCATTAGGAGTTAATAAGCTGCAGCCTAGCTCTAAAATTGGAATCTTTTCTACCTATTATGGGAATCTGATGTCAAATATCGTAAATGAAGGCTAACTGAGTTTTGAAATATTTGGTTGTGTTCATTTTAGAGATCTGACGATGGATTTCAGGGAAGATGTTCCGTGACAATTTTAATTTCACACGGGAGAAAGGTAGACCGAGTTAGTCGATTCGCAGGGCTGTAATAACATGAGCTGGTGATTGCGTCTAGATAGCTATGTCATTTTCGCATGCGCCAGTCGACAAGCTCTTTTATCCCGCTCCTTTTGGTCAGCACCAAGAATCGCGACCTCTTGCCGGGTCCAATTTTCTGAGCATGCGCAGAGTTTTCGTTTCGTATTTTCAGCCAATCAGATTTGTCAGGTTTGACGGAAAGTCCGTGAATCGCGGACTCAATCAAACTACTTATGATAGTCGATTGACCGAAAGGTTTAACTGATATTTTAAATGTTTACGAGAAAGAACGAGAAAAGTTCCAGGTGTTTCCCACGGTTATCTTGATCTTGTATAGGCGTTACTGCGATACAAGCATCTGTGAAATCATCTGGCAAGCTCCGTTGTTTTCAAGTGGTTTGTTTTGCTCGTGTTTTGTTAGATGATTCCGTGAATTTTCCTTCTTGACGCTTGGCTACACAGCATAACGGCGTCAGTTTTGAGTCGGCGCTAAGTTCTTTCGGAGCAAATTAGTTTGGCAAGATTTTCACCGTTCTCACACCGACAGAGATTATCAATTCCATTAAATATAAACTTTATTTTAAAAACCAAGATTTGGCAGACAGTCACTGTGATTCAACTTCGAGTCTTAAGTAACTGCGCGGATATTAAACGTTGTTACATTAGTTGCCAAGGGTGCGAGCAACGAGGCATTTTAATTCGGCGACCTCACCCATCGATTTATTTACTGAGTCCATGATAAATACCCCCACCCCGAGAGATTTACAGAGTACCACCCCCTGGGATTTACTGACCTGGTTTCAACTTTATTTCATCTGTACTATTCTTCTAGCGACTGCACGAATGCGAAAAATATTCTTTTATTGGTATTCGAAGACCGTTGTGCCCTCTCCGATTTAACTTACCTCTCTCAAGCCAGTGCGTTAAAATATCAAACTCTTTACCAAATCCCTTTTCCGCAAACATAGAAGACTCTTATTTCCATGCATCATGCCACAAAATATCAGTTGCGACAGATTTGATTATCTATTTTTTTTTAATCTTTATGACAGCTCGCTGACCATCAACCACAATTTCATGGCATTCTCTGAACTGCGAGCGAAGAAAAATCTTTTAATTTGCTTATTATTTTAAGAGTCTGAAGATACAAGCCAGTTTTGTTTCATGACAAATTCCTCAAGTACACAATATTTAAACGGTTCACGATACCACTTGTGACATAGCAGTAACCTTGTTAAGCTGTTGTTAAAGCACGAAAACAAATCCTCTGGTCTATGACCACCAAGTTTTAGTTTAAATCTTTACTAGACATCACTGATCACTTACAAAATGAGATGCTGAAGGATTGTTTTCAGATTTTTGTAATTTCTTGGCATGTGAACTTGGCCACGCGACTGGTTGCTATAGCAACTGCAAAGTAAGTAAACAAAATAAAGACTCGTGTACCGGCAAATTAAGTGAACTGCCCACCGACAATGAATTTTTTCACACATCATTGGATTTGTGATTTTGCTGCAATATCTAGATCACTTAATACCCCACCGCGAAATAACTAGCTTCCACTTGCTCAAGGCGTCAGGCTTAGACCAAGAGCCCGGAATTGTATTTTAAAAATGCAAACTTTCAACAAAGAGTTCACAAGAAATTTTTCCCACGCCACTGTTAGTTTTCGTCGTAAAAAGGAAGTCATGCAATACTGTTTCCGAAAGAACATCCTTCGGCGAGCAAAATGAATTACACTTCCTCAGTTTCCAGTACTTCACGATTGCTGTATTAACTTACCTTCTCAAGATACCTAGATATCTCAACTCTCAAAAAAAAATTCCATGGGTTTTCTTTATGAAGCCGATCCACTCACTTTTTCCAAGGCGTGTAAGTTAATTTCTCAGAATCGATCGAAGCCGCAGACATTACTCACCACTGCCAAGATGCTTCAAGCTATTAGCCACGGTAATTATAGATGCATTTTTCAGCCGAATGTTTCGTTCGTTTTCAGTTTATTTAAAGATTTAGTAGCCTACATGAGTGGGTTGTCAATCTCGTAAAAGTTTAGGTCTAAATATATTTTTATACACGAAAAGTATCTCATTTAAACAACGTCAATTCACAAGTAACTACGTAAACACTGGTATTAGTTAAAGCAACTGTAGTAAAAAATCTAAATCCAGGATTGTGTCCTATATTTCACAAAGAAAACCGAACTGGAATACCTCACGCGAAATCCTTTATTTTAGACATTACAAGTGTTACTTAAAAAAGAAAGAAAAAAAACTCTAAGTCGGAACTATGGATACGTTTCTATTGGTGGAAAACAAATTGTTGTCGGTTGACACAGCTTCGCAAACACGTGGGGATATCAGATTCAATTTTTGCCTACACCCATATCACATCAAACGAAAAACAGTTGTTGCTTGTTTACAGATCCGAAAGCGATTTTGAATGTTTGCAGATATTAATGATACGATTATTGGTATCTAAATATGGAGAATGCCCCATATTTAGAAACAGAGCCACGTGAAATGCGTCACTGAGTATTGCAATATGTTTCGTGTTTCGCTGATGCTCACATGTATGTATATACAAATAAATAAGAACGCGTTATCTTTAGAAGAAATAAATATCACACTAGGCATAACAAGTTGAAGAACTATGACGTACTTTGAGCTATTACCAATGGCTTTCTTAGGATTTTTATCTTGAGATTGAGTGAATGGAATTATGGTAAACAGCGCTGAAACAACTTAATTTCAAGTTCGTCCTTGCTTAATTATTTTTACCAAAACATCCTAAAGTACATTATTAACTATAAAAATAATGTTTTTACTCCAAACTAAGAATGTACGCAAAAAGCGAAGACGATTTCTGATAGAGCAGTTGTCATTAACTGAAAACATTCTGCAATATACGAGATTTAATGGTTGGTTAGTTGTGGCCAATGAAGTTATGTTGCGGATATTCGGTTAAGCAAAGCGAGTGGTATGAAACAAATATCGAATAAATGATTTAATGAAGGAACAGTTCTTAAGAACAAAAGAATAGGAAAGATTGAAAGAATGCGGCATACTCGATTAAAAAAGCGTCGACGCGTTATCAAAGAGTGTTCAGTTCCATGAAATTGACACAGAAGCAAGGCGGTTTATACGTGAAAATACTCAGACTGCTTTTTTGTAAATAAAACACGATAGCAATGGGCTTAGGGCCAATTCTTGGCAGCCAGTGACTACACCTGGCCTAATGCACGTTTTGCTTCTAACCGGAAAGCAATCCGGTTTAAACATTTGAAAGAACACCTTGGTGATTGATTTCGACACGACTAGTGTAATTTTGTTATTTGCAATGAAGCAAAAACCACAAAATTGAATGAGAGTATCTGAGGTGGGCTAGAGGTTAGGTGAAAGGTTTAGCCGAATCCATGCATACCATTTACTTTAATTTCTTCAATGTTACATAAAATAATAACCATGCGGAAAGTTTTGTTACCGACGCAATTTCACTTTTCACTCAGTGTTGTAAAGGAGATAAATAAGAGTTAGATTGCATGAATCCAGCCAACTTTCTTATGTTCTAGCATGAAGAATCAATGCTGAGATACAGAAATAGTTAATGATATTGAAACAACTGAGCAAAAAAGAAGCCATTTTACAGTTCATTTCACGTCAACAGAGATTACCTAAAAAAAATGATTGACACGAATCACTTGCTTCAGTTCTGTACATTTCAGTCCAGACTGTGTGTTTGCTGCGTGAGTTATTTCTTACTATTGGTATAAAGTTCCTTTTCGTCGTATCAAAATAATGCTGGTCAGCCCTGATTGTATGGGTTTCTCTCTCTCCTCATTTATTGATGCTGCACTTAAAACGAGTCGGACACTCTCGAAAGATTAGTTGAAAAGTTTAAAAAAATAGCCTGGCGAACATCTTCCGAATTATTTCTCTAATCCCAGGCTATAAAGTAGCAAGCAAACTTAGCTGTGGCCCCACAGGGAGTTTCCGGGGTTTATCGTTGCAAGAAAGGTGGGGACGCTTCTGGAATACTATAACTTTGTTCCAAGATCCTTCACGGAACTGCAAACCCGCATTAACCCTGCAAACTGGCAGCAGGCAGATGACAAAAGATGATACCTATAAGCAATCTATTTTGTTCCGTTGTCTTGCACATAGGCTGATTTTTCAAGCGAGGTTTTGTGCGTTGTCACAATTCCTTGCAGCACGTAATCTTTAATCTTAAATCCTCACCAGTGCCAATCTCTGCTCCAATGCGTGATTACGTGTTTTGATATGGGATTTGTTCATTTCTGATTGGCTGATTGAGACTGAAACACAACTGACACGCGAAGGAAAAAGAATGCTTCTCGAAAATTCCACGAACGTTTGAGATTTTTGCTAAAGAACAGCTGGACATTTCCACTAACCAATATATAAGACATGTAATACTTTGAGAAATACGTAATTATTTCTAAGAAACGATCACAGATACGCAACTGTAAGTGAATCGTAATGCAAAAATTCTTGGTAGCCATTACGGAGCGTTTTTTCAAATTGTTATTTCCTGATTTAATTCCTTGATTGCACATTAATTTCTCATCTTATATTATTATAGTTTGATATACAGTTAGGTTGCATGACATTAAAATAAACTCACATTATTATCGAGGCAATATACCGTTTTATTTACCACTTCGTGCTCGTAATACGTGCTCATAGCACGTTTTAGTTTGATATCGACACGAAAACCAGTTAATGCTAAAAATTCCACAATATACTTGAACGTACATAACTTTGTAATACCTTTAAAAAGTTTGCAATTATGTGTAACAATTAATGATGAAAATTTGCTCAATATATACTTATGCTTAACGAAAGAACAAAAGATCTCCGATGTCCTTCGACGATTTGCTTGCAACAGAGTAATCTCGTTTTTGACATCGCCTCCTTCATTTTTGCAAAATTTCTAGGCGTACCTCGTCTTATCATCAGTTCACAAAAGGAGTTCGTTTTTCCACTGAAGATATCAAGGAAATTGTTTCAAGGTTTTGGAAATGAGATCAATATATGATCAACTATAACTTAACTCAAATTTGTCTTTTGTGTGATGAGCACATTACTAAAGGATATCATATCCGTACTGCTTGACCCCTTGTGAGTATGTCGAAACCCTTTCAACTCAAATGCAAAAAGATAGCCTAATATCACCAAGCTTTCATTGTGGCAATGCTAAATTTAGGCCTTAATACTAGTACTAATTACATTCCGGGTTTTGAAAATATTCCTGGAGAGTTATTTTTGACCACAACTGAGAAGCAATAACTGAACGCAATGTTTCAGCAGATTTCTGTTCTCTAATTTGTAACGAATTTTTTCGGGAGATGAATAAACGCAATCTATGCGATTATGTCCAGTCTTTCTCGGTAATTAGTTAGGGGAGTGTCTGGAAATGACCCTGTAAAATGTCGTAAATTTGTATCCCGTTTGACTAATTATTACCTCATTGTTTTATTACGCCGCTACCGTGAGAAAATTTGTCAACTTTTCTGAAGCGATTTTTCCAAAGCGCACTTACTCAATCCAAGCAAATATTTGTTTTTATGCCGCCTGTGAGCCAATATCAAAAAATCCATTCTGGTTAAAAGGCTGTTAATCTTAGCACATACCTAACAATAGAAACCAATTGGGTTTCACGTTTTGAATCCCACGGAAAAGCAAAAGGAACAATACGCATTCACAGTTTATTTAAATACGCTTGCTAATGGTGTATTGAAAAACACGCAAAATAACAAAACGATATCGATTAATCGCTTCAGAAGGTCCAGTAACCTGGCGCGGTTTCTTTTATTGTTTAAATCTCTGAAATCTTGTTATGCTGAATATTCATCTAGAAGTTGTCTGAATTTCTAATGAGACAAAAAACATGACTTTTTAGAAGCCGGAAAAACGTACTCCAGAAAAGAAGGCCAAGCGTGTTACCTTAAAGTGCTGAATTTTCTGCTCAGAGATTTCTTTGGTTTTTCACTTCAAGGTTATCTGTAGTTAGTTAACCATCTCGATCAATTTTCAAAACACAACTGATTATTTAAGCTTCTGCGTTCCGACTGATCAACCTCCTAAATGTGCAGTAAGCATATAAAGAAATTGTTGGTCAATATTTCGCTGAGCATTAATTGCTTTGTTTGTGTCACAAGCGAAAAAATCGTTGCTGGAATTGAACAACTCAGAAAATGGGTGGGTAACTCTCCGAGGCGGCTTTCGAACGAACGAGACCACCACGGTGACATATTGGTATTAGCTGCTCACTGCCCTCCTCGGATCGCCTGGAATACTGCAAGCAAACTGGAAGTTCCATGTGCCACCCGCTAGGAAAAATAACAAACATAGCTGTGTTTTGACAGGAAATTATAGTGGGGGTGATGAATAACCCTTGTTACTGCCAACCGCAAACAATGGAGGCGTGGAGGTTAATTAACGCTTGTCTAAACGAGAGAGAATTCGATTACTAGACTTATTCGTGCAGCTCCAAGCCTCTTCGCTGCGCTTTCCTGCGTTCAGAGCATTGCCGATCAAAATATTTACACGAGCACGGAAACAGTTTGTAGTGTGAGGGCGGTAGTATCTGTTATTCATGTCTACGTGATGATATCGCTGTTTCCTTGGATGCAGGCGTGATATAAGTAAGTTCAACTGGCCACAGATAATACAATACAAGCGCCATTATTTCATGTGTATTGATACACGGCGAGCCAATCACGTCGCGTCACAACAATCGCGCTCTAGCTACATAAGCAAGAAACGGCACAGCACCCTCAGAATTTCGTTAAACTTTACACCAGAAACATCACTTCAGGCCAAACTTCAAGTCGATCATGATTTCGTCAACCGAAGCCGGCGCTTCGGCGTTTTCACCCGTCTCGACTCCAAAATCACCAACAAGTGAGGTCGATGGTGACAGAGATGATTTCCATTGGAGAAATCGCAACTCGAGCTTGCCTTTCTCTCGTCATTTTTGGTCCGTTTGGGGACCATACTCTTCAACTTTCAGTCCTGCGGCCATGGATCACGTTTTAAAGCCTTCCAGCCCACCTCTTTGGCCCGTATGTTCTTTCGGAGCACCGGCGTATCCGTCTCTTTGGAAAGAACGCTTTCACCAGTTCAGATTCGCCTCGTCTTCCGACGAGGAGAAGCCCAGTCAGTCTTACATTGGACTCATTGCTGAGGCGATCTTAAGCTCACCCGAAGAAAAGCTTATTTTGAGCGACATCTACAACTACATCCTCACACACTACCCTTACTTCAGAAACAAGGGGACTGGCTGGAGAAACAGCATTCGACACAATCTCTCCCTAAACGACTGCTTTGTCAAAGCCGGTCGGAGTCCAAATGGGAAAGGACATTTCTGGGCAATCAGTTCTCTGTACTATGACGACTTCCGACGCGGTGATTTCAGGCGAAGAAGGATACAGAAACGATCACACAAGAGCCGACGAGCATCCAACGAGTCCAAGGACGATGTTGTAATCTGCAAAGCTGAGAGCAGTGAAGAGGTGGAAAAAGTCTCCGAAGATAAAGATGAACTCACTGTCGACTGTTCAACAACGGAGTGCGATGCGGACCAGAAAGAGGAGGAAGCCAGCACTACCACTGACAAACCAAACGGCTTCTGCCAAGAAAAGCGCAAATCATTTGACATGGCCAGCCTGCTGGCACCCGACAGAGGACAGCGGGAGACAGGGCTGCTGATGCCGGTCTATCCTCGAGCGTTTGAGCCAAGCCTTGTGTACAACTCGTACGCGACTCATTCTGGTGAATACATCCCGTCCTCGCCAGCCTTTGATCGGTTTCACGTATCGGAGCCGACTCGACTGATCTTCCCATACAATTACAGGCTTGCCTGCTAATTTAGACATTTGGTCATTCTTTGGAAAGATGGAATCCGTCGATTCACAGGCATTAAACTGGGTTTAATGGACGAGGTTTTGATCATGGAACTGTTATACTGACTGTATTCCCGCCAGCTGAGGACGTCATTACCCTGTTAAATCGCAGAGATTTTCAACAATAAAAGTACAGTGTTTAGAGGCATTACAAGTGATGAACGCTTGCGAAAGAGAAATTATAATCGATCTTGAATTTATCTATTGTATTTTAGAATGGCTCGAAACGAGTCGGAATTGAAAGAGTGTAAAATAGAATTCCAGAGTATTTGACTGTGTCGAATTTAGGAATTTTTCCTGTTGTAGGGAAGTCAAATAAATTGAACACATATCAGCTATGTAAACAGTTTCTTTCAGGACTAAAGGAACTTTTACAACAAATTAACGAGGAATACACAAAGAAAACAATATATAAATGATAACAGATTTGTTAATTTACTCATTCATAGCTGGAGGCGCCTAACAACTCATTTGCAAAGCTAACAAGAGTCTCATGGAGAAAATTAGTTGTCTCATTGTGCAGACAAATTTATTTGCCAAGGCGGAATTATAATCATGTAAATGAAGGCATAAAATAGTTTTTCGTGGAATTCTGGTGCCACTGATAGTATTGTAAAAGTATTAAGTTTATTTGCGCTGCTGTACGTCTCATAGTGATCGAAACAATAATATAATGTAAGCCTCGCCTGCAATCGAACAAACAACAAAGACGCTAGAGTTAAGACCGGCATGCGAGATCTTATAGATGCGGTGAGGTTCTCTGACTGTTAAATAAAGCTTAGTACATTTTTAATTTTGCGGTTTCCTTGTTGATCTGCGCTTTTTACCGCACATTAAACGTCGTCTACAACAAACTTTATCACTATGCACTTCTCGGTGTAAACGCTCGTTTTCATGACCCGGTTCAACCGTGTGGAAACAGGAGAGAAGACAAGAGCCGAATACGCTTGCGAGAACCATAAATGCATAAATGAGTTATATTTGGCGATGAAGCGCTTTCCAGATGAATCAAGTTGTCATTTCTTAATTAATTCAAACAGCCTGCTAAGAAACAGACTTGAGGTTTGAATTGGGATGGGGGTAAAACTGAAACTCTGTAAGGTAAAAAGCGACCGAAAATGTAACAAAGGAATTTTTCTTTATCAAGAACTCTGAAAGTACTATTTGAGTTAAACTCTTCAGAGAAGAATCTTAAAAAATTAGCAAGAGGAAGGAGCCATTACGTCAAGATATGGTACCAGCAAAGCAATATCTTCCGCGAAATATTTTTATTGTAAATATGAAAAAGAAATCTATTGACTAGTTGTTAGAATATCAAAGAATATTTCCATGTATTTGGTATATCAGATTCATGGTAAGATATTGTTTATTAGGGGGGTTTCAACAAGCAACACATTTTAAACAATATGTAATTGGAAAGTTTGCCCCCACGCAAAGTCTTGATCGCTTTCGAAGACGTGTACAGAAATATTGAACCCATGATGTGGTATTATCATAAGATGAAAGGGACTTGTGTCCATTTCTGGTAGAAATGTCTTTGTTCTTCCATCCTGTTTCAGTTAGCTCGTTGTTCATATAATATTAACATACTTAAAACGTACAAAAGAGTAACAGAAGAATTGATTAATCTCCATCAAGGGTTTAGACTAGCAATTCCGGTAATTCTCTCAACACGACAACTTAATGACGACTTGAACACAAATACAAAAGCTCAAAAATCAATTTGAACAAATCTTTCTCTGGACGAGGCAGATAAAAATTTTCACCTTTGAACTATGTATCGGCAGAAGTGATTAAAAGGGTACGATTCTGATAAATGGGCTGGACACGAATTACGTAAAAAATAAAAAGCAAGAGTTAAACACTTATTAAAGTTGACAAAAACTTCTTGAAAACTTCACAAATGATTGCTCGTCTGTTTCAAAGGACACAAAACTTCATCCGGAAGAAGCCAGCTTGTGTAGGGCGTTAATTCTGGGCAATGAATTCGTCTGATCAAATTTTAATGAAAAACCCTTCGAAGTTTTGAATCGCCACTTGAAATATTTCCATCAGTACATTATTATCAAAGGAAACAAAAGCTTTTAAACTGTACACAAAGGTACCCACACTGAAATTCATTATTGAAAGCTTTTTGGCCAGTTAAAAGCAGTCGCCAAACTTTCCATAGACCTCCGCGAGATGAACACATAGAAATTGACTAAAATTTCCTAATTCGGTGATTTTAACTTCAAAAGCGCCTGCCTAAAAGTGAACATTTTTGCTTTAAACAGGGCAACTTGTTATCAATTGCCAGCAATTTCCATTTAAAGCACGCCACGTAAATTTTATATTTCGCCTATTGTGTTTCCAAATTACAAAGCTGCAAATTTCACACGCACTATATTAACTTTTGATTTTTCTTTTACCACGGACAGTGATAAAAGAAGATTGTTTCAAAGTGACAAAAACTTGTTGTATGTAAAGAGTGATAAATCTGATGGCGCCGCCTCACCGCAAATGGAAACAAGGACACAAAGTTAGCCTTTCTGATCGCTATGAATGAATAAGCAAAACTTGGTAGCTTAAGCTCTATGCCTGAAGTGGATACAGGATATGTATTGTAACAAAGGCAGTTATATTCAATAATTTGGGAACCCTAATTGAGATATAGAAAAGATGGAATCTCCGAAATTAGGGCCGGTAAAGACTAATATATTGTGTATCAACAGACTTAAAAAAGTCCCCCAAAAAACCTCAGCTTTCATTTCAAATCAAAAGGTTTTACCACAAACAGACAGAAGTTAAATCGCTCAGGTTTGCATGTTAATTAAATTTAATATCATTTTTCTGGACGCAAAATCTCCCGTTCGTTTGCGCCGAGTTCTTTACAAGGCCGGCGATAGCAAAAAGGCAATGGCTGGAACAATAATTTAATTAGTTGTGGTGGTTCGCAGAGTGTTCCTTCAGTTCAGTTGGCTGATACACCATGTACAGTTCCATCTAAGCTGAGATAAAAACAAATAAAGAGTGACTCAGATTTACACCTTCATTTTAATCTTGTCCTGTGTGACTTTAACACTTTGGAATGATCTTGCTGCACATACTTCCTACGTTAACAGTTAAATCAATAATCGTGAATTACCAACGATTCTTTAAACAAATATTATTAATAAGAAAGATCGAGAAGGTGACCGAGAGATAAGAATCAACACAGTAGGGGACATGAAATGTATACGACTCGATCACGAATGTGCAATGTTTGACTCATATCAAAATGGAAACCCGCTCAAATCAGAAAACACGACCAACATAAACCTTGCCTATATGAAAACGGATAAATTTCTGTTCCCGTATTTCATTCTTTTTTTCTTTACAGAATTGAATTGCTGTAATGGGGGGATAGATAAAAACCGAAGTGAGCAACTGAACTAAGTCGACGATTTAGCCTTCCTTTGAGATATTTTATTTTCAAAACTTGTCGGCGAGTACAGAAAGCTAGACCTTTTACTTCGAGGTTTCACTATATGACTGGACAACTTAATTTGATAGCTCACCTCGACAAAAATCATTGTAAATTAGGACACAAGTGGCTGAAGAATTCGAATTGATAAAACAGAGATCACTGTACTGAACACTGACATAAGAGTCGCATTAACACCAATTTTCATTCACAACCTTCTTGCTCTTTGTCCTTCAGTAACTTTCCCGTAAATTTCCTGCGTTAAGAAGCAATTAAGTTCGTCACCACTGCGTACCTGGTCATCTCTTTTTGCCACTATCGTGCTTACAGCCTTTTTTCTTCTTTTGTTGGAAAATATCCTCATTATGGACTTAAGTAGTTGGCAAGCGTGTGATTCTATGGTCGCGAATTTCCTGCACAAAAACCAATATTTACTAATGGATTGACAAGGCAGGTTTATATTGCGCCTGGGAAACTTTCTGAGCCGCAATCTGGCACTGATCTTGTGCTCAGTTTACGAGCATTAATAAAAGAAATGTTCTTTAAACCTGTACTATGTCTGCACGGCGTGAAGACCAAAAAAAAAGACATTGTGTGTAAATATTAAGTCGTTACCTTGCGCGACTTGAGCTGGTTTTCAATGAAGATGAAAATTACATTGTGCTAGATTTAAACGCGTTTGCGTTTTCTTTTTCCATCTCCACGAAATCCGAATACATGGAATGAACTAGAATGTTTGGTTCCTTCGATTGAATACGCGAATCTCGCTTTAAAAAGCAAGGCCTTCCGAGTAGCATTTAAACTATCGTTTTCACCCTATCAAAGTTTCCATAATTTATCTTCCTGGTTAACTCTGTTACTAATGATTTTATCATTCCACCAAAAAAAACGAAGTCAAAAAATATTTCCTAGAGTTTTTTCATTGTTTTCGTTCTGCCAACATTAGCCATCTAAAACATTTGTATTTTTACTCCTTCTGCATATATCGATTCTGGATTCTCCAAAAATAGCTCAGTTTTAATCGTTTATGTGATTAAACCATGTTAAATTTATTGAAAATGTTTTAGGCATTTTCCTTTATTTCTGTGAAAGGTTGGTCAATTCGTTTTATTTTGTTTGAGTAACTTGAATAAAACAACATGCTCTCGAGTTTTTATGAAAGATGAACGATTGAAATTGTCCAAAACTAACTTTTGTTTAGGAGGAAGTGTCAGTATCACTGAACCATCTTCAGTTCAAACATTTACCCTGTTTGTAAAAAGTTAATTTTTGTGTGTCTAACTTGGAATAAACCCGCATATATTGAAGAGACCATGGAAAGTGATCCCGGCAATCGATACATTAAACTGCAACTGAGGCTAGGCGGATGGTTTATGGTGGCTTTGTGAATAAAGGTTTATGACGAACTTCGAAAGCCTTCAATAAACAATACTAGAAAACAGTTTGCCCCATGGTTTA
>OZ026598.1:2389770-2432270 GCA_964020085.1 Micromussa lordhowensis
TTTCTTTGTTTGCTTGTAGGCACGGGGGCTTTTGAGTATTTAAAATGTCTGTATAATCAATGATTACTTTCAAGCATGGGAATTTCGAAAACTGCTTTGCCTTTCCATCCATTTCACTCTCTGGCATTTCACACAAATCTTTTAAATGAAAGAACAGCAGATTAATCCACGAGGTAAAGATCTTGCTGACACTAGACTCGCTTACGATAAGTCAGTTATGGGCAGTCCTACCCTTAACCCTACAAGAACTATATTATTATTATTATTATTATTATTATTATTATTTGTGATTCCACTGCTTACAACACCTGAGGTACAACCACTAATTACAGAATTGAAAACTATTTACAACAGTAATACAACTACTAACATATATTACTGGTACTCAAACAGAATTGAATGGGACACACACAAAAAAAACAATTTCAAACTAACCTCTCCCCCTTTAGTACCCCCCCCCCCCCCACATCACCTGAGTTTTATATCTCACCCTCGGGAAGATTAATAGTGAGTTCATGGTAACTGATAATTATAGAACTCATTAATAATTCACCAAGTTTAAACAAAGGAAATCATGACCCTATGGATATCTGACCTTAATTAGCATAGATTTTTACGATTTCTCTTTAGTTGAAGTTAGTTGCGTTGTGATGAGCTTAGGTGTGTTTTGTTGACGATAGTTGTGTTTTGTTGAAGTTAGTTGTGTTGTGTAGGGCTTAGTCATGTTTTTGTTTGAAATTACTGGTGTTTTACTGGAATTAGTTTTGTTTTGTTGTATTTTGTTGGAATTAGTTTTTTTTGTTGTGTCTGGTTATGTTTTGTTGTGCTTAGGTGTGTTTTGTTGGAGTTAGTTGTGTTTTGATGGGCTTAGTTGTGTTTAGCTGTTTTTTGTTGCAAATAATTGTGTTTTACTGGAGGTAGTTGTGTTTTTTGGTGGTAGCTATGTTTTGTGGGCTTAGTTATGTTTTCTTGGAATTATTTGCGTCTTGTTGTGCTTGGTTGTTTTTTGCTAGGGGTCTATTCCAACAAAGAATTTAAAGATTGTTCGACCTTTGTAATTGGAGTAGATTTCTTTGTTTGCTTGTAGGCACGGGGGCTTTTGAGTATTTAAAATGTCTGTATAATCAATGATTACTTTCAAGCATGGGAATTTCGAAAACTGCTTTGCCTTTCCATCCATTTCACTCTCTGGCATTTCACACAAATCTTTTAAATGAAAGAACAGCAGATTAATCCACGAGGTAAAGATCTTGCTGACACTAGACTCGCTTACGATAAGTCAGTTATGGGCAGTCCTACCCTTAACCCTACAAGAACTATATTATTATTATTATTATTATTATTATTATTATTATTATTATTTGTGATTCCACTGCTTACAACACCTGAGGTACAACCACTAATTACAGAATTGAAGACTATTTACAACAGTAATACAACTACTAACACTACTTAACAATACAATGTAATTACAGAACTTACTCTACAAAACAAAACATTTATCCTTTTTTTAAGTTACGATACCAATACTAACTATTACTAACTAACTTACACTGTTTACAATGTAATACCATTACTTCAAGAACTATGAATAGTTCTTCTTCTGCGGTCAGCTTGGCTATTCTAGCTGCTTTTTTAGAAAGGATTCTTTGAAAACATTCACTACCTCTCCAGTGTCTCATTCCTATGGCGCCAACATCTTCCAGGTAGTTGAACAAAGCTTTAAGGTTTCATAGTTGGGAAACCCAGTCCAAATTTGGAATTTCCTGTCATCAAGCCTTACTTGTTCTAGAGGCATTTTGAACGAAGATTTTCATTTTCCTTTTCAAGTTCTGTTATTCTGCAGTGCAGTTCTAGCAGTTTATTGAATATGGATTGTTCCATATTCATTGACTGTATATCTACCTGGCCCTTGCAATAATCATGCTCTTTTAAAGGATAGTCTGCTGGTAAACACTGGCTCCGCACTTTACGGTTTTCCGGAGCCGGTATAAACTTCTGGTTTGTGACACCCTTTTGCAGTTTCAGCTTGCTAAAGCAAAACAAAACAACAGAAAAAAAAACATTCAGAATGTATTAGCCCGATTATTTCCGCTCAACAGGAATGTAAAATGGAACGTCCCCTCAAAGTTCCCCTCACCGGTTTTTGACTTTTCTTCCGGACAAGTGGAGTTGCATTTGACACTCTGGTCGTCGCTAAGCTGTTTTTTATTGACCTTGAAAGCTTTGGGTTTACATGGCTGTGTTTGAAAATGGAAGGATTGTAGGATACACTGTCTATTTCATCAGATTTCTAACCTCCACAGAAATGCACTGAGCAGAGCCGCGTGTTTTCAGTCGGCGAGAAGTTCTTTCTACGAATTCACTTCAACCAAACCCTTCTTCGGTTATATCCTATGGATTACGATAAAACTGTAAATCTTTTCCTGTTTTTCTACCATTAGAACAACCAGGGGCGCAACATAAATCATTTTTCCCCATGTTTATACGCAGCATTGTAACAAGCTTGTTTACTCCCCAAGGCGCGAAGCATTGTGGTATGCATGAAAAAAGAGAGAATCTTTGTTTTGTTTATCCCGCAATTCCCGCATAGGAGGCGAAAAACTGGGGAATAGTGGGAAGACGAGCGAGAGGAAGCCCGGGATGGAAGGAGGGGAGCATGGGAGAGAGGAGGAACAGTTTTGTCCACAGGAAACGGCAAAAGTCTAATTTATGAAATGATTGCTCGTACCAAGAACTTTGAACTGATCGGGAACGCGTCGATTCTCGTCATTTCACTTTGAAGACAGATACACCGGATCACCGGGCTCGGCGATGTGAATTAAAAATTACTTTCTCTCTTCCACGACGTTACAGTTCGTAGCTGCAACCCATCCAGTTTCTAACCCCGCCCAACAGGGCTTTCCTAACTCCTAAGCTGATCAGTCTGCAAGCTGTACTGTTCTTGCTCTTCTCACCTTGTGTAAATTTACGAGATCTTGTGACTTGGTCATGAGAGTGCGTTTGACACAAGAAAGGAACATTGAGAGCCTCGGGGAAACAAAACTCGCTATTTCCCTTGGGTCCAGCCATTAAGTACTTAATGTCGCCCGGCAGGCCACAATTTAGCAATTGCCGACCTATTTCCCGGGTTTCTTGGACTTCTGTTTGCCTTATAACTTCCTCGAGTCTGGAAGTTTCCCTCGACGAAACATCCAGGTTCTTGGAAAAACAAAACTGTTTTCCTCGGTACAAGTGTACATTGTCCTGCTCCGAAGGTAATCCAGCCAAAGTTATTTTAGATTTCTCTTTGATTGCAAATCCTCGGAGGGCCTGGAAATAGCCAATCATGTGACAGGTATTTTTACTCCCGAGGGCACCCCACGTGACTTTACACGCATTATCACTCTCCACAAAAACATCCACGTAAAGGCCCGGCCAAACGGATCCAACATTGTTGAATCCAACATGTTGCACTCGTTTGGCCACCATGTTGGACGATGTTGCATGTTGTTGGATGATGTTGAACGAAGTTTGATAACCATCAAACATCGTCTTCAACATCATCCAACATTTCTTTTGTTCTTAGGTGTGAACGAAAATGTTGCATTCGTTTGGCCACCGTATTCAACATTGTTGAACGCGCGCATGCCTACTAAGCTGAATTGCGGGTTTCTGTATCCATGGCAATGATTCATACTGTTTATAGTTTAGCTTCGGCGTTGCCGCGTGGATGTTTAAGACACGGTATGGCGACTGAGGAAAGTTTTCAAATACTCGGCGAAGATAGCACTAGCGATCTCTCCGCGAATAGAAAAAGAAAGAGCAAAGCAGCTGTTGAAAACACGAGAACGGGGAAATCAAGAAGATGGTCTGACGCGGAGGTAGATAGACTTATCGAACTACTGGAAGAACGACCATGTCTGTGGGACGTATTTTGCAAGGAGTATCATGTCAGGGAAAAGAGAATGAAGAGATTGAAAACGAACTGGAGATAGATCTTAATGACATCAAGACCAAAATAGTCGGCCTCAGAAGTCAACTTCTCTTCGCTTTATCCAGTGTCTAGTCTTTCCTCTTTTAGTTTTTATATCATCCTCCTCTTGCAACATTTCAAGCAGAGCAATAGCAGCGAAACACCTCTTTACAGTCGATCGATCGCACGCCATTTTTTCTGAAAACCAATATGGCGCGCGTTCGTTTTCTAAGGATTGTGGGTAGATTTTGTACCCAGACCTCTCGATTCCAAGTGTTGAATCCAACATGTTGCATTCGTTTGGCCACCTCGTTCAACACTGTGCAACATCGTCCAACAATGTTGGATTCAACAATGTTGGATGATGTTGGATCCGTTTGGCCGGGCCTTAAAGCGTGTGTTAAGGCTGGAGTAGCCCGGGGTACGTCCAACAATTCTGTAAAAGATCGATTTTTTGTTTTTACAGGTTGAATCTGAAGGTATTAAAGTCTTATTTTGGGAAACATTTCTGTTACTGTAAGTTCAAAGCTCGTTTTCTCAAAACGAGTTATTTTTGCCTTTGAGAAAAGATATTTTGAGAACGATTTGTCCAATTGAGCTGAAATTTTCAGGATTTGTTGTTCTAAATAAGTTTTGTGTTTTAAGCGTAGAACGTTTCCATCTAATGCATTTTGTCGAAGTTATGGATTAAATTCTGTATCAGATTTGACTGGTCACCGTTTCATATTTTTCATACTTTTTAAAAATCTCTAGGCTTAAACAGTAAGCAGTCTTCTTGTAAAAAATGTTAAAATTCATTTTGATCAGTTCTTGTAGGAGTTATCTTTTCTTTAGGAAGGCTTGCTATTTTCCAACGGGTGGCAGATTTAATCAGCCGGTATCAGGTTACAATACAGTTTTAAAGTAATCATAATCTTTGGTCTTTAAGCTTTCTTAAAATGTACACTTTGTCGTGGTTTGGGATTAAATCTAAACCATGAAAAAAGTTTGAAAAAATGGTGTTTTTAGATCGTTTTCACGTGACGTCATCACTTTCTAAAATCTTAAACTAAAGATCCACCAAAGTTTTCATCCTCATCAGGTATAAGAGGTGACATATTTATATCTGTTTACAATTTTACAGCTCAATAGCGTGCTTCGTTTGGAAACCAGAGCATTTTGAATTTCCGGGTTATGGAGGTGCGTGACACAAGGCTACGATCAAATTTGTTGAAAAATATATACTTATCTCATGATTTTGAGCCCTGTTAAAAGCTAGAGCATTAGGAAAAGTGCTTATGTAAATACTTGTTTTTTCAGTACTGATAATCAGTCGCCTAGAAAGCCAAAGTAAGTTCCAGATGTTTACACTATTTTCCGGCCGCCATATTGGTGTACCATGGAGGTACACCAATATGGCGTTTTCATACTGGGCTCTGTAAATTTCTGCGAAACGTTTCGACGAATATCTGAAGTTTGGGGAAACGCATAGGGCTAAAACTTGGAGAAGTGTCTTATTTTTTTATCTTCTATAACATCACAATTTCTCAGCTTTTTCCACTGGATAGTTTTCGATTTATTTTTTTATTGCGTGACAGTGAAAACGATCTATATTCGCTGTGGAACTGAGTACAGCATCAAAAATAAGTTGAGGAGGATTACCTTGAGAATAAGGCCTTTATGGGGAAGTAACTATCTCACCCTTCATTATCTCTTGGTTTTAAAAATGGAATAAGAGGAATTCACCTTCTTTCGGATCAAATACAATACGCCGAAATAAAAAATCATCCTTATAATATTAGTTCACTCTATAATATATCAAACACGAAATACCTTGTTTGACGTAATATATCAAACACGAGCGACAGTGTTTCATTGGGATATCCAAACACCGAGAAGAGTGTTGAAAATACGACGCGCAGCGGAGTATTTTTGACGAAATTCGAGGTGTTTGGATAGCCGATGAAACACTGTCTCGAGTGTTTGATATATCTTCTCAATCGAAGCAAAAACTAAGGAGAAAATCAAGAGGTAAAATCGTCAAAATCTATGCTAATTAAGACCGGGTATCAAAACCTCCTTCACGGTTGTGATTTTCTTTGTTTTAGCTTGATGAATTATTAATGAGTTTGAGAACACATTTAAAACACCGAGAACAGAGTTGAAAATACGGTGGGTAGCGGAGTATTTTTGACGAACTTCGAGGCGTATGGAAATGTGGTTAAGCACTGTCTTGAATGTTTGATATATTTTCTTAATCGAAACTAAAACTAAGGAGAAACAGGGAAACAAAAAATCGTAAAAATCTATGCTGATTTAGATCAGATATCCAAACGCCGCTTTGTTTAAACTGAATGAATTATCAATGAGTTTGAAAAGTACTATATTAAACACGAAAGATTGTATTCACCACATTTCCAAACACCGAGAGTTGAAAATACGACGCGTTGCGCAGGGTATTTTTTTGGACAAACTTCGAGGTTTTTGGAAATGTGGTAAAACACTGTCTTGAGTGTTTGGTATCTCTTCTCAATCGAAACATAAACTACAGAGAAAATGGAGAATGAAAATCGTAAAGATCAGAAAAGATATCCAAACACTGTCACGGTCATGATTTTCTTTGTACAGTTTTGATGAATTATTTATAGTTAGAGAGGTGACAAGAGGAAAACAAAACGCCTTCCTGGGTTTGGTTCATTTAATGACCAACGTGGCTATCTCAATAAGAATATCCGCCTTCAGACACCAAGCACTGCCTCGGCGCCTAATTAAATAATAGAAAATGATTCAGAGATTAGAGCGGTTTTCAATGGAGTGCCATAAAACCAAAACCAAAACAATTACAGGGGGCAAGTTTCTAAAGAAACTGTGGTGCTACGTCCGTGGGGAGCATTACAAGATAATTTGATTTTATCAACTGAGTTGATAATGTGAATTGGACAGTGAAGAGATTCGAAAAGCTGACGTTTCGAGCGTTAGCCCTTCTTCGGAGCAATTCGCTCCGACGAAGGGCTAACACTCGCAACGTCAGCTTTCGAATCTCTTTACGACATGTAATTCACATTATCAACTGAGTTGCCACAACCAAATTGCTTACCGATTAGACTACTCAGCCAATCTCAAACCGTAGTAAAACCAATTACCAAAGTAATTGCCTGATTACTTTTCGACACTCAATTGAAAACCGCTGTAAGGCAGATGATACAAATTAAATATTATTAAATACTGATGACGTATATGATACAACAAATTTATGACATCGTCGGTGTCACAGCGGATCTGTACCCCTTATAGACAAATTAATTTTTTTATCCTGCTGCCATTAAATTCAGTTCTGTATCGTTTGGAAGATAACATTTCTCTTGAGGCAGACCCTATTTTCAGTGGGAGTATCGCATCGCCGAGTGCTCTCTCAGGCAATTCAGTTAAGCGAAGTTAACAATCTGGAAAAAAATTGAGATGGTAAGTTCAGACAATGCGCTCGAAGCAAACGAAAAACGCATTGACACAGATTTGTGTATGCGAACAAACAGCAGTTAATTCCTCAAACTCGACTACGTTATTACAGGCTTAGCGTTCCATATGAGAAACGTATCACAGATCAGAACCTTGCAGTTTGGCTCACTGGTCCACAAGATCAACATGTTTTTTTTTTTCCTGCGAGTTTGGTAAGGTGTACAAATATTCAGTCGTAACAATTCCTCGCCGTCTTTAAATTTTACATTTAAAACTCATCTTGAACACTGCGAGTGAAAAGACATTTTCACTTGCATTTTCACTAAAGTAGCGAACTGCTAATGAGAATACAGCATTAGCAACACGTGATAAAAGTTCAAGAGCGCATTCTTCGTTGAGGATTACGTCGGAAAATTGGGATTTAAATTCCATTGAGAAGAATGATGAGCGCCATTCAAACGAAACTGTGTGACTGCATTTGTACGATTGTGAAAGTGCGACGACACTGAAAACTGTACGAAACTGTACGGAAACGAGAAGTTCCAATTCGTACGGTCCAATCAAAAAAGTACGAGTGCTCTTAACAAAGCACGACCGTTTGCCGTCACACTAGAGTAACGAAACCCGCACGACCGTTTACTGTCACGTTACCTAGTAACGAAATCCGCATGACCGTATGCCGTCACGTTACAAAGTAGCGAAGCGCGCGGCCTCATTTCGAGACACGCTTTGTAACAGTCCTGGCGATATGTTACCAAAGATATAACTGACAGAATTAACAGAAGTGTTTCACGCTGTGCGGGAGATAATCTCGGTATGTCAAGTCAAATACTTACACCTGTGGGATAATTCCTCGGCACTAAATGACTAAAGTTCATTATATTAAGCTTATCTTATCTTCTAATCATTATGTACCGCTTGATATCAGCAGTTATATTAATAAATATTTCTTGTTCCGCATGCACTAAGGATTATTTATACCTGACCTATATATACAACTAAAAAATAACGTTAAGTTAGCTACATCTTGAATGCTAGGGAAATGAAAGTACGAAAGAATAAATTTCACACAGAAGCTCGCGTCACATAAAACACCTCACACTAAGAAGACACCAAAGCAATGAAAGGATTGAGAATTCGTACTAGATAAACCCATTATCACCACACGCGCGTGCCACCTTACAAAAGAAAGGAAAATCTGACTGAATTCCTCCAACAGAGGTCGAACTTATGACCTGCTATTTCGGTAGTAGAACTGTGCCCAACTCGAGCGAGGAGACTCTCCACGTGGTATAACCTCAGAATAATAGCTAGTTAGGATAGAATAATTGCTAGTTCCGACCATTACGTTTTGAGAGGGGATTGCGCAATTTTCTGGGGCATGAACTTTTTTCACACCTTTAGGTCGTGCATGATTTTTTTCGGTGGGTAATAGCTTGTACCAGACGTTTTTTAAACAACAAAAATCAAAATTATAATAGTAGAAAGCAATTGCTCATTTTTTTCACCCAAGGCTCCCCTTGCACGATGTTCTTTGACAGGTTTTGCTGTGAAGGAAGTTTTTTCTAGGAAATTTCCCAACCCCCCTCCCCCCCCCCCCGAAAAATAATGGTCCATCCCTTACGTCAAAACATGCCGTGGTCACGTGTTAAAGGCAAAGGCATGTGGTTAGTCATCATGAGGACCACGTGATACACATTGGAATGAATATTTTCTCATCAAGCAATGGATAAATTAGTGACCGAAGCGACGCATAAATTACGAGCAAAATTCACACATAAATAAGCAACAGCATAACTAGTAGTAATCAAAGATTAGGAGTGCGTTCTCCGTCTGTGATAATAGTTGTCTGTTGCTGAAATCATTATCTTTATGTGAACGGCTGAAGTTTTACAGACATGTAACATACTGACAAAGTCCACTATTTTTGTTCTGTGGCTTTGATTTCCTTGTTATTGATTTCCTTGCTAATGCGATGTTGATATGACCTTTGAGGTCACGTTGCGTGACGGCACTCACAATTTCATGCCATCAACACGTCTCATTCTCACTTTTACTGGTAATGTTTAGGCATAAAGGTTAATTTTTAAAAACGGATAGTTGTGTTACTTCTAGTATTCTGAGCTGGAAGCACAGCTAACATCTGTAACATTTGCTCTCGCGTTTCCGTTTATCCGTGGTTTATCGTAAACAAATTAACTCCTGGACAAACTCCGTGCGACTGGCAATAATTATTAGACTCCCACGGTTAACATCCCAAAGCCAACGCGATGCAAAGTCGTGTTCGTGAACAGAATAAATACGGTCGTCCGTCCCAGCTATGTAACAAAAGCACGCTATCTCGCATCCTGACCAAACAGGCCTCGTTCAATCCAGAATCAAAACTTCTAGAAATGAGCGATCGCGAACAAATCGTCTATGGTCTCGTATACACGAAATTTAAGATGATGTAATTTGTTTTCGTTCGGCCAAAAAATCTCACTTCGTCTGCATTATGCCTGCATTCTCTTTTTTGTCGAATGCAATCAAAGTGAACAATATCTGTTCAAAGAAAACCTCAAAGCGTTGAAAACCACGAAAGAAACCATAAAGGAGAACAAGCATGACGTAGCAGATGGACACTAAACCGAGGCTCAAACCCCCTGAAAAAACTTACAGGGGCGGCCAATTGGCAGTCTTCACAAAAAATCTCGATTTCTTGCGCCTGCGAAACAAAATTAGGATGCGTTCTCTCGTTCCTCGAGAACGCAATTACTCACAATTCACGCGCGCGGACCACTCTTCTAAAATATAAATTACTTAATAAATTATTAATAATAAAGTATTCATCCGTAAACGAAGATGATTGAAGTCTATTAAGTTATTAATTATCTCCGAGTTTTCCAAGAAGATAGATCCAGGTATCGACTCGCCCAACACCAGATATTCTCAACTGGTTTCCACAATGACGCAAATTTGACCAAATGAAAGAATATTCCGCGAGTCTGCTTTAAAGAAGGACCTCAGAAGACATGCGTCGTGCGTAAGGAAAACCAAGCTTATACGTACGATATGTCGATATTTATGGTAAAAATAAATGTTACATTTGGCTTCACGTGTTGTCTTTGGATCTGAAACAGACAAAGTAACAAACTGGTTAATTTTCTTACTCCAACTTTGACTAAAGGCCAAAAATCCCAAAATATAGATTCTATGCAAAATGGCTTCCTTGATATTATTCTTTTGTTCGTATTTAAAATAGCCTCACTAACCTCGTTTTTGAGACAAAAATTGTAAAGAATTTGTTATCCCGAGCGAGGTTAGTGAGGCTATTTTGAATATGAACAAAAGAATAATTTAAAGGTAGCCATTTTTGCATAAGGTCTATGCTTCTCTACATTTCCATTCCATTCCATTCATCACTACAGTACCTAAACTTGTATTCACAGTGAAAGGAAACGTGAAAATGATAAGAAGCTCTAAAGGATCGTCAAGATCGGGAAAGATTCAGGCGGACTTTCCCAGTTAACTTGACCAATTTTCGCAAGAAAAAACGATGAGCAATCCACCGTAGGAAAAAAGATGGCGGCTGTACATTTTACCACAATACCTTGCGAACCTAACACAGCGTATAAGACACAAGGAAAGCCAAATTTTTGCAATATTTGTCCCAGTACTAAGGACATTGTGTATAGTAGGTTTGAAGGTTTTACAACCCTCTGTGCCTTTTTATGAACGTTTTTAAAGTTTTCGTGCGCTAAGAACTGTGGGTAAATGTACCAGTCGCTATCTTTTTCCTACGGAGGATTATTGCGGAAACTTCAGTGGCTGTCAGTCTCATCGTGCGCCATAGAGAGAGACAGACAGACACCGACCGACCGAGACAGACAGACTGACACCGACCGACCGAGACAGACAGACTGACACAGACTGACCGTGACAGACAGACAGACACTGACCAACCGAGACAGGCAGACAGACAAACACTGACCGACTGAGACAGGCAGAAAGACACTGACTGACAGAGACAGACACTGACCGACAGAGACACCTACCTATTGGAGGCTTTTTGCATGTAGCGTGCCTCTTGTCTCTTGCTGAGTCTCTCTTCTCGTCGTCTGTGTGACGAGCGTCGCCTCTCTCTGTAACTTCTGAAGCTGTTCTGAATGATGGCCGCCGCTCTCTTGCTCTTCTTGAATCTCTCGTGTTCCCGGTACGTGCGATACTGACTTTGGATGATCAGGGCTGCACGCGTCATTTTCTTGAATGAAATGTACTGTTTTGTTAAAAAAAAAAACGCGAAAACGACATCAGTCGCTCGGTAATAGCGGCACTAAGCTCATACTGACACAAGGGTTTCTAATTCACGCACTGTATCAAAATATTGTGCAACTATAGCCATCACTTATCAAGCGCTGATATTTTCTCTTAAGAAGTGATGTGGATATCGCGCCTGTCGCTGGTTACATGTTTTCCAGCGTTTCCCGCCAATCAAACATTTCCTGCGATTCTCACCTGCCAAAGATTTTTCCTATTGGTTCGTTACACTTCTTCAAACAAAATCATTGGCTCTGTGATTTAATTATGTAACTCTTATTGAAAGCCTAGCCGAAAGTACGTTCTTAGCAATTGAGTTGAAAATCTATCATTCTGGGCAAGCAAACACTGATTCAACCGTTTAGAACCGCAATTCAGTACAACCTATCGACACCTCTATTTCAACAACTCAATAACGCAAGTTTTAGGCCCGACCACATAAATGCGCTTCTAAAAGTACCCGAAAATGAAGCAAAATATTTTCCACCATACTATCGTTTTCGTTCCACACTTATTCGTTTTCATTCGAAAACGCATACTTTTTGATACGCTTTCGCCTATCGTCCACACTGAAACGACCAAAAACGCTGATGGAAACGCGCTTTTTCGGCACCGTTTTCAGAAGCCTCTGTTTTCACCTCTCCGCATTACAAACGGAGCGTTTTCAAAAAGATCCATTTTCGAAAGACTCCACTATTAAAACCGTTTTCGAAAGCCTCCATTTTCATCAGCATGTTTGGTCGTTTTTGTGTGGACGATAGGCGAAAACGCATCCAAAAGTACACCTTTCCGTACGAAAACGGATTAGTGTGGTCCGGACCTAAGCCGGGCCCATGACTCGCGTATACCGGAAGACGCAAAGGTCGCCCTATAAAACTGACGGACTGTTCAAGCAAGTAGCAACACACCTCTTTATATCTGCGATACTGATGTTGGATCAAGATGGCGGCTTCTATCTCCTGCTGCTGTTGATGGCGTCTTGTCTGTTACCACAAAGAAAACACAACAAGTTAACGGTGTTTCCGAACAAAACATAAAAGGGGTCAGAGAAGACTGAACAACAAGAAGGCAAGGGCATTTGGTAACCTTGTAGTTTCTGTAAGCATTCTGGATAATCTTGGCTGCTTCATAAAGCTCCCACTGCTCACGATCTGTAAATGATCCAGACAAAACAATTCAGGAGATACGTTCCTCTGCTACGTAACCTTAGTTGCTCGCTATCTCAAGACGACATTTCCTGTAGAAACCACTGAATGTTTCACCCGGTATAAGTCACAGAAGTCACAAAGTTTAAAATTCTCAAGAACTCTAGAGTTTCCTACAGTAGCCAAACTTCAAAACTGTAACTTCAGCTTACCTGTCAACGTGAGATCAGAGAAATCTCTTTCTAACAGCTTACGAGAGCTAGAGATAAACTCCTGAAATTCGGTGGTGTCTGGTCCAGCGGGAGAGGAATGAGGCGAATTTAGGAAGCCGGGAGAACCTGGAGAGAGGGAAGACTTGGACGAGCAAGGCGTGAGAGGGGAGGATTGGGACGAGGCCGAGCTAAAGGTACGTAGCCTCATTGCCGCGCCCCAAGCCCCGGATGTAACGAGTTCAGAATTCTCCTGCAATGGGGATAAATGCCCGGATAATCTGTGATTTAGTTCTGCTTCCTGTTCGGCTGCGTTGATCATAGAATGTATCTGCACCAAGGTCTTTGCCAAAGTATTAGCTGGTTTTCTGTTCAGTAGAGGTTCTTCTTCCTCATCGTCGTCGACAAACATCGGCGAGCTGTCTCGGTCAGCCATGTTTGCATCCACAGGGACCGGTAACAACGGACAAGTATTAGGGGCCGAGGAAGGCGGTTGAGGAGAGTCCTCGCACGATGAGGCCATTGGAGATGGTGCACCATCCGAATCATGGTCCACTCCGATGATCAAACGACTGCAGGGGAATAGAAAGAGGAAAGTTCAAATGAATTTTGGCTTAAGACACAAATCAGTTTGAAAACTCTTTCCTACCTTGGCCCAACTAATTTGAGTCACGCGCGTCTGAACTCCAGGGCTTTGGAACTGTTCACTATTACAATAAGTTATTTTCGTATTCTTGATATTGGACTGGAACCAGCTTGCAACTGAGGTTAAAGCGGCGGGGCAGCCATGTTTCAAATGACAGTGATCTCTTTTGAATGATATTTCCCCGTACGAGCCTCTATTGCATGCTAGTTCCAGTAAAATAACGATACGGATAAGGCCTATTGTACACTCTGGAGAGCTAAATATGGCTAGGACACCTAACACGCGTGATTCACTTGTAAAACAAAACTGCAACAGATAAAAATCCTTCCATGATATTCTTTCATTTTGTCCAGGTCAAGCAGGGAGGCATTGACGGCAAAGAAGCTACGTGCTGGTAATTGCTCCTAAGAAAGTTTGAAAAAAAAAACAGAACAAATGAAACCCACCTGTATGGAGAAGACATGACGAAATCTTCAATCACATCGACCACGTCAAGAAAGCCCCTATCTCTTGCCAGCTGCAGAGGCATGCGCCCGCGAGCATCAGGCTCCAACAAGGCCTTGGGTTCAATCTCTAGCAGCACCAGAGCAGTGTCTGTCTGCCCCAGCGCGCATGCCCAGGTCAGCGGCGTACAAGAAAATTCGTCCTTCCTGAGCGGGTTCATTTCCTCTCTGACAAGTGAGCTGTCACTGTTCCGCCATAACTTCAACAGCGCACAGACCAGTCGCTTGAAACCCAGCGCCGCGGAGAGGTGAAGAAGCGTCATTCCTCGAAATGGTTTGTCGCCTTTTGAGGCGTTCCTGACCGAGCTCGTGGCTTGTTGGAATATTTCACAAGCGGCGATGAGCCGGTCTTCAAACGTCATGCACTGTTTGCCGTGTACGTTGTTCACGGAATGGTTGGTCTGGTCCGAGTTAAGCCTGGACTCTAATCTCTCCAGGCGATCAAGAATAGCCAGTTTAAACCGGTCACTATCGGTAGCAAGCCACTCGTGACAGCTAGCGCCCGCCACGGGCGAATCACGTGCACGGTACTCAAAGACGCATGCGTTGCTGACGATAAACCCATTGCAGGCGACTTGCAGGGTAACCAGGCCTGGGTCGTGTGGAGGACAAAAACATCGCAAAACGCCTGACTGATACAAGATCGCGGGCACGCTGCAGCCGTCGAACAAACACGTGTACGAGCCTTGCTCCATCTTCCACTCACCAGTAATGAGCACTTTAGCTCCACCCTCGGGATAAGACCATTCAGGCGAGTAGTCGGTGATGCGCGCCGACACTGGAACCACGTGGTTTCCCGGATGCAGCGAACAAGCGTCAGCAGTTTTCCCTCCAGCAAGTGCGCGGGATGAGTTGTTATTTATATCGCTTGACAAAGATGTTGGCACTTGCTGGTGGAAACTTTGCGCCGCGGAAGGAACAAGGCAAACTTGGTTTGAGGTTGACTGTGCAATTGTTCGAGCAACGGACAAATCCGTCACGTCTCGCCCGCCACCGTCTGAAGTCTGGGTACAAGACTCGTTAACCGATGTCTCGGATGATGACGCAAGCGTATTCTTGGTGACGTTGACAAAGCATGACGTCACTACTGTGTTTCTCACTGGACTGACAGGCTTTACAAATACGTAAGACGTGGTTGACGACCGACCGGAAGTTGTTGCTTGAGAAAACTGCTCTTGGCTGGCGGAAGTGAATGGATTAAGCGAAATAGAAAGCGGCGGAGTTGTGCAGGTAGTTGTAGCATAGTTCGAATCAAGGTTAGCATTTGTTGTCGTCAAGTCACTGTCACTTTGTTTAGGGGATGAGGTCAGACAATCAGTAAAGCATTCTGGAATGACATGGCTCAGATCACAGTCGAACATGTCATCGAACTCCAGCGAGTCCAGATGAGCTAAGTCAGTCATATCAACCGGTACATCATTGCTGCTAGACTGCGAAGTTCCCGTGCTACTTTCGGTCAGCGGCCAGGTTCCTTGACTGCGCTGAGCTAACCCTTCGTGGCGTTTTGCCGAATCAGCGAAATTTTGCTGTGAGTCTCGGTTCACGGGAAGCGGGACGCGAAACGGGCCGTCAAACACTCCACGGTCCGAATCGGAAACATTTTGCGCGGGAAATCCTCCACTCATGGAATCTGAGCCTGAGAAGCTAAGTCGAGTGCCTGCATCAGACATATAACTTCCATAGTCACTTGAGGGGCTGCTACCCAGCTCCGCCACGCGGGGATTGACAAAAACCGAACTCCACTGGATTCCAGTGTTCTGGTTTGTCTCTCTGGAGAGTTGATTGACCGAAATCGCATTCGACAGATGATTTTCTGGAAAATTAGACGTCGGAGTGACATTTGTAGCGCTGCAGTCTTTGCTTCCGTGCGAATTCTGTACCTGATACGATGAAGCGGGCATTGACGGATGCGTTACCATAGGAACAACAGAAAGTATGGAAATGTCTCTAGGAGGCTGGTGTTGTGGGAAACTCTGCGGGCTCGTGACGAACACGTGGTTATCACGTAAAGTGAGCGCTGGCTGACACGTGCTAAGGCAGGGGTCATCCACAGTGACGCAATCGTTCCCATCATGCGATGAATTGTCTTCTTCTAAAGAAGGTGAGCCTTCTCTGTGTCCAGTCACTGTTAATCCTCCTTGGTCGTTTTTCGTTACCTTGATGACTTTTATGTTCAATTTTCCTGCGCGAGCTTTGGCTTGGAAGCTCTTGTTTGGAGAAATCGAGATTTTATAGACCGCTTTGTTTCTGTTCTGGTTTCGCTTGCCTTTGGATGTTGAATTCTCGCCTTCTTCGGAGGAAGAAGGTGATCCGGGGGGACTTTCCTCTGAGACCTGAAAATTGCAATTTGAATGTAAGGTGTTACAAGATCCATGAACAAACACGTGAGAGTCATTCTCGACACATACTGATGTGCCCAATTTTACACACGAATAGATAAAACGCGAATAGCTAACACAGTAGGCGTGATTTCTGGTAGAGTGACCGCGGCTGGAAAGACCGAGAAGGAACGCGCTGAGAGTGAAGTGGCCGAGGGGGGCTTAAGGCGGGGGAATGGGGCAGCCCTCCTCGCTTGTCTTGGCCCCATCCTCGACTGGAGAGCCTTTTACATCTACTGAACGTGGGTGTGGTTGAATAGTCTAACCATGAAGATGAGTTTAGTTAACCGTCCCAGGGGGTGTACTCGAAGTATACGGGGGGAGGAGGGGTTGGGGTCCGACGTAATGTTTGGGTTGAAAAGTTACATCCTCGTTACTTTTTTGGACCAAGAGATCTGTCACATAATTTTTAGGACTTTCAAAGAATATGTGTATTTTTGGGGGTTTACACATCTCCGAGGGAAATGTTTGTTGCAATCAGTGGATCAGACAGTTATTCATTCGAATAATTTTTCAGCAACGTGAGAGTTTCAGGAAAAATGCAGATAAAGAAGACAATACAATGTATTAATTTGTAATCGTGTTTACTTCAACAATAATAATAATATTAACTTACTTTTCCTGTTTTAAGTGTTGCATTTTTAGGGCTGCAAAAATTTCTGTCTCGTGTATTTTTTGGGTTTGTAATATGAAGCTCCATCGGACCCCACGTCATGTATAGTACAAGTACACACCCTGGGTTAACCGACATGTTCTAGAACCATCCAGACTCGTTCCATCGCATGCTGTCCAACATTCTCTTAAATCACACACATCAAATATTCTCTTTTACTTACCGTAACTTCAGGTTTGACATCCTGTGAAACACCAGAATCTAGGAAACAGCGAGTAAATTTTCTTATAAGAATACCACTTCAATAATAGCAAATACATAAATACTGAATGGCGCACGTGGCCCCTGTCAGCACTCCAATGTACAAAATCTTATGCTACAAACCATTAGTAATCTTCTTAATTCGTTAAGTAAAAAGATATTCGAGAAAAGTGAAGCACATTCTTACAGATGGCTTCCAGTTGATGTGAAATATCGTCACGGCTGTCAGGTGATGTGTACACTGATACTGAAATGGGCTTGTTGCATTCTTCCACCAAATTCAAGTAATGAACCAGTACTATCTGGGGATTCTAAACACATCAACCACTGTAAGCAAATAGCTTGAAAATGTACAATTTAGTGGACTGTTACTATGACAGACACATCATTTATTCAGCACAGTAGTGCACAAACTGCTTCCTTCAATCTGCTCTATAATATGTAGTACAGAAGGTAGAAGAGAGTAGAGCAGACGAGGGCAGAAGAGAGCAGAGAAGAGAAGAACACACTAAGCACAGAGCACAGTAGATCACAGTGTGGCACAATGGAACAAAATAAGGCAAATAGGAGCAAGGGGAACACAGTAGACAATAGGACAACAGCAGAATGCAGTAGAGGAGGACTGGAGTGGACTGGGGTGGTGTTGGGGTTCGAGTTGTACAGGGTTGGGTAAGGTAGGGTTGGGCAAGGTAGGGTAGAGTAGAGTAGCATAGGGTAGGGTAGGGTATAGTAGGATAGGGTAGAGTAGAGTAGAGTAGAGTAGAGTAGGGTAGGGTATAGTAGGGTAGAGTACAGTAGAGCAGAGTAGAGTCAGGGGGGGCTGGCAGTTACCTTTGATCTTGCCGCTTTTCAGGAAACTAGCGATGTCGAACTATTTCACGACTGCAATCATCTAACACAAAGCCTCCGAATGCAAGTCTTCAAAATATTTCTCAACTGTTTAAACTTGAGCATACATTAAATAAGCTTTTCTGTCTAAACTTTTGTCCTTCTTAACGTACTGTCTTGTGAAACACTGCATTTATTTTAGGATTTTCCTGTAATATGTTGAGTGTAAAGAATTTCTATGAGTGATTTTGAAAGCAGTTACAGATCAGTCAACAACATTGAAATAGGCTGCTAGATTTGCATGTCTCAATAATACAGTGATGATAGAGATTTTGGAAACCTCCACCCCTTACTGTTCAGTACCAAATTTGAAATCATTTTTTCTGCTTCTGCATATGTGAATGCTTAAAATGGAATTGCTGGGCACAGACTTAATGTGAACTTTTACTAGGTTGAGGTATTTAATTTACAAGTTATTGACTCGTGAAAATAAAGAGAGTAGCTTCTGCTAACATGCTTGGGCACAATTTGTACTGGTGATATTAATTTTGTGTGAGAAAACTCTGTCCTACTTCTGGATATCAAAATAGGGCTGCCATACACTCATCTGCTGAGGGAGATAATTTATGAAATAGACCCAGGGAAGGCTAATGAGCCATGTTACATGTAGTTGTGTTCTAGTAATGAGGTAGGGAGACAAAATGGTCATTTGTCCAGACAACTCACTTTAACTTGGGAAAACCTGAGTCAACAGAACCTCCACAACATTTGAAATAGGCCAATTTTGATACTTGGCTTTAAGGCTTTGGAGTATAACAAGAAAAGACTTCAAGCGCAAGGGATTGGTTAAAGTTGTTTAGCCCAGTGCTTTCAATAAGATTTGAAGTAGGTGGCTACCTTGGAACAGCACCCGCCGGAGTAATATGAGAAGCCCACGAGAATTTCTCTCTGGAGAATTTTTAAAAGTTAAATATACCCGCCGACTTTCAACAGAATACCCGCCGGAGCTCCGGCAGGTGCCGGGTCCTATTGAAAGCACTGTTAGCCCCGAAGTCTATTAGTCCCCAACAGCTTAACCACTCACCAGAAGTTGATTAGCCCCCAACCAGAAGTAAAAAAAGAAACTGTATACTTCTCATTCTTTTCGCATGAATAAAAGGCTAATTGACTTTGGGGCTGTATGACTGGTAACCAAGGGATCAGGTTTGTTTTACTCCTCAAAGGCAAAGAGATGAGTAAGGATGTTAATCTGTATATCAAATTTGGCGTTAAGTGTTGATTATCAGTGGCTTGTTCCTGTAGTGGAAGGACAGCTAGGTAAGACAATAAGGAAGACTAACAAAGTCAGATTCTTTAATAGTACTTGTATCAAATGGCAATTCTTCAGAAGTGTAGCATCTCTCATAAGCTGCTATTGTTTGGTCATTGTAGCATTGGGGCATTGCTTCTGTTGTTTGTTGTATTGTTCCCTTAAAGGGTATCGAGCCACTCATGTGAGACCTTATGAGATCTGATACATCACCCCAATTCTTAGTGCAAGAGAGGAGCATGAACTGTTTGAAAACTGATTCAGAGGTGGCATAAAAAATGAGTGACAGGGAAAGGGCTACAGAAAGAGCAACAAAATGAGGTGGTATAGTCAAACTTCCTTTGAGCTGTTAAGTCTAGAAGATCAAAACAAAAGTCTGAGGATGATTATGAAGAAGCAAAAACAATCAACAACAAAACGATCGTGTTGTAACCAAAGAGATGGCGATGAATGCCCAATTCTGCTGAGGGACCTATCCAGTATGTATTCAATTTGATGAATCATATCAGATGCTTTGCCTGAAACTGAAACAGACCTCTTGCAGTGAGTGACATAACAGAAAAGCGCCGTACCCACTGCACTGCACTCATTATGAAACCTGCTCAGTTAAGTGCAAGCAAAAGGGTCACGAAGCTGTTCAAAAAATGGAACCCTTATCATCATGGAGTCGGGATATACAGAAATACATCAGTTTATCCCATTGATAGGACAACACTACCAAAAAAATGCTCCACTATGACTGCAAATCTGGCTTACACTGAAGTAAACATCGACATTTTTAAAATTTGTAGTGGAATTCCCGCTCGCAGGTTTACGTTGGAATATTTATCCTTGATGCCTCAAAATGTCCAAGATTTAGATGTAGGGCAGCTAGAACTTTTTCTTAGATGTTTGAACTTTGAAATATGCACAATGTTTACAAAATGGAAGTCTGGCATGATTGTTTTCCACTAAACCAGAACTAAGTCTCGCTTGGTTAAAAATCTTAACTGGAGCGATCATAGAAACTCAGTTCCAGGCCTTGCTGCCAGCCCCCTTCCCCCCTAACCTGAGTAGAGTATACAGTAAAGTAGATTAGAGGATGGTAGGGTAGAGTACAGAAGAGTAAAGTAGAGTAGAGCAAAACACTGTGTTAAAAAAATGATAATTAACAGCAATCACAGAACAAGTGGAAAATACCTGCAGCATCCAGTAACATCGACGATGAAAAGTTGGCACAAGGGCAGAATGAGTGTATAAGACACTAAGGCACTGAAAGATGTAATACAAAATACCTTGGTTACTGCCATCCTTAGACAATCTGTGAGTGATCTGTACTACACATATGGTTCTTACAAGAAACTAGTATGTTCCGATCCAAAGGAGACCAAAAAAGGCACTGCTGAATTACCAGGCCTGGCACTTACATGTAGCACTGGTTTTAATAGCACAAAGGAAGTACATGTACAGGGGGGATCCTGATTTTCCAAAATCTCAATCTTTCGAAGCTCCGATTCTTCAAACCAAAAGTCCTTGTCTTAGTCGAACAGTAATTTTAACCCCTAACCTGATTTTTCAAATCAATTCTTGTTTCGCGTGGAGGTTTGAAAACTTGGGATGCCATTCTACATACAGGTGTATTGTACCCCACCCCACCCCTCAGAATGAGATGCTAGTTCATTGCAGTATGCAAGCTCCATCGTCTGTCCGTGTTTGCCTAGAGACTGAAATGTCTTTCCAACAAATGCAACACAAGGACAACAATTGATACTCTTAACCTCTCAGACAGTACATCTCAGTTCTGATGAATTAACTTTTAGGCCATGGTGCTTTCTTTACAATACTTGAAACAACCCTGTGCAAGGTTCATACTTTACCTCAATTCCATCAACCTTCAGTCTGGTGTGATCTTCCCTAATTGTATTTCCTGATCGTCTCTTCTTCCATGTGTAGCCATCCTTGCGATAGTTCTTCACCTGCAAAACAACAAAGAGAAAGGTGAACAATACAGGGAATCATAAAAAGAATGGCCAAGAACGTGAACTACACGACTGTATACATCGTGACTACCAGTTACTCAGATCTATAGCAGGGATCATTACAAGTACATACAGTCAGACATACCTTACTGCGATCAAAAAGAAACATCGATCCATTTTCAGGCCTACAAGGAAAAGACAATTATACATCTTCTCTTACCATATGTAGATAAAATGTGTATTTTTTTACAGAGTAAAGGGCACATGAAGTTGCTGCAGTGTAACTGAGTTTTTGTACTGAAGGAGCAAAGCTTTAAGGGGAAGTCTAATAATTACAAAATACTAAAGTAAACACCTGCTCAAGGCTGGTTTCAAATATGAGTAGCAGAGGTGGCATGACAGCTACAGAAAGCAAACATTCTGGTGAAAGGGCTATGCAGTGTGAAGCAAGAAATTTACTAGTGACTGTTTGATTTAAATTTGGTCTAGTTAACAATTTAATCAACTTGAAAGTGTGATGCACAGTATTACCTGTCTGGAACTGCTCTTGTTACCCAGGCTTCATGGTTGCTAAAACTTGTCAGCAAAGAAAGAACCTCCTAAGGAGAAAAAAAATTAAAATTAAAATACCAAGGACAAAAAAGTAGTTGAATGTGGGACATTTAATCAAGAATGCCACAGTGTCACTGAGAGTGTGAAAGTCTCCTGTCAGAGTTATCACTAGATTTGAATGAACAACCATAATAAAAACCTGTTAGTACATGTAGCTGTAAATAATATTGACATATAGTATAAGCAAGAGGAAATATGAATCCCTTTTAGACTATGATAAATCATTAATTTGCATGGAAATATTACAGTCATGCTTCTGCTGCTTTATGAACCTTGTGTAAAGTCAGGATGAGTTAAAGGAAGGCACTTAGCCTTACGTTTGTCATTCAAGACACAAAATGCAGATAGCCCATCTTCATGCATTATCTGTTTGGAATTACCATGCAGACACTTAATCCGTCAGATGCAGGTGTGTATGTACACAGACAGATTATCTGTCTTAAGTAGCCAATTTAGTCAAAGCAGACATAGTCTGTCTGTGTTGGTTTTTACACTAAAACACACATAAACTAGCAGATGCCGTGGAAAAACGTTTGTAATGCTCACCCCAATAGATAATAAGTATTTCTTGTTTGAGATGTCTTCTCAATCAAATGTAAAAATAAAAAGAGAAAATAGGGACACGAAATGGTAAAATTCTGACCTAACAAAGATCAGATATCCAAATGCTGTCAAATTATTATACTGTTGCTTGCAACTACCTGTCCACATGCGTGATAAAAACATATTCTGCTGGCCAATCAACAGAAATTCCTCTATTGATTTCCTATCGTTCATTGTAATTTTCAATACTACAAAAGACAAAATGCCCGTAAGCACTGCTGACTTTGCTTCCCTTCAAGAGGGTTTCGTCAGGTTTCCACATGAGAGAAAACATTTGAAACCAAGAGGTCACAGGCCAAGTGGTTTTCTTGTTTTCAAGCGTTTGGAAACCTGATAAAACCCGAAGCACGCGTTTTTGAAAATACTTCTCCAACAAAGAAAATTAGTAGAAAATTATCGTTACAATAGGTTTTCTGAATTCAAATGTATGTTTTACTTGAGACTTGGAGTGTGAATCTGTCACCTAGTTGCTGCTTGCTGGTCTGTGATATTATTTCATTCGCATTGAATGCCACGTTGTTACTAAACTCTTTGTGACTTCTGAGCAAGCATGTCAGTTGGTTTGCAATGCGGATGGCAGAGTACAGATTTAGAATTCCTAAAACTGGTGAAGAAGAGGAAACCCACGTATGGGTACATGTAAGTGCCATTTTAGGGCTGAAGTGTATAAGCAAGGTTGCAGACTGAAGCAAAAGACAGGGTCACGATCAATGAGGGAAAAGAATAGCTCTTTCTGCTTTGGGGACTTTAATAACTGTACCGTTACATTCAATGTCAGCAGTAAATAAGCTTGCTTTAGTAACTCTGTGTGATAATTGTTCCATAATCATGTGCTGGTCTTGCTCTATGAATATGCAGATTAAGAAAAATTTGACACACAGGTTTGAAACTGTTTCCACATGTGGTTTTCAACTTGTTGTTCATTGGGTTTCTACAAACTCCTCCACCTGACCAGAATGAGGCGTTTTGGTTGGGTAACAACAACATGAATAATTAATGAGTTTGAGAAATTGTGGTCAAATGTAGTCTTTTGTGTTTGATCATATATACATGTACATACGTATTACATGATAAATCAGCAGACCATGCAAATCAGACCCTATATATGTAGATACCACTCTACATGTAAACAGTGATATGATACCTCAAGATGCCATGGTAAAAAAGAGTTGAACAGACTGAAGTGAATTTATTTGAACAGTTCACAAAACAGATTAATTAAGATCGGAACAAAATACCTGGAAACTGAGAGACTTACTCAAAAATTGATTTGTATAAATTTCTACTTAAAGTGATGTTCAATATTACCGGTACACTCAGTACCATTCTCTACTTTAGAAAACATGTACTGTGTTTCTACTGAGTTTAAGTATAAATCTACTAGCGTTCTATCATGAATGCCATTTCTGATTGGTTACGCTACTCATTCTCTATTCTGTGATAGATGGTGAGTAGAGTAGCAGGGTGCCCTTGTTGACAAAATGACAGCCATTTCTTCAGTTGGTGTTTTCAAAGTGCCTGTGAAGATGAGTTAGATAAAGTTTTGAACGAATTGTTGATTTATACTAAAATAATTCGCTGTTGATTTTGCAATAGAAATCTCAAGCTCATAATCTTATTGTTAAATAGAAACACATTCAAGTGAAAATTTTGGACACCGAGAAATGCTTTCAGAGAACGGGCTGACAGGCAAGTGTTTTCACAGCTTTTTCAAGTTTTGCCAAACTCAAACACAGCAAAAGTCTTCAGCCATAGTAATAAAAAAGTTTGAAACAAAACGGAAACAGCTTTTAAACATTTCAATGAATAATTTTACAATAACTGCAGACACATGAATTTATGATGTAATATGTGAGTCAGAGTGGATTGACAATTTGTTATTGTAAAAACAAATCAACATTAGTTTTTCATGCGTCTGTCCTGTTATTGACAATGAAATTTATCATAACATTGTCAAAGTAGTCTGCAGATCCATTTGACTATTGCCTTGTGGATCCACAGCTACTTAAACAATGCTATGACAAAATTCATGATCAATAACAGGACAGACACATGAAAAACTGATGTCAATTTGTTAATTTGACCTCAAGTATTTTAAAATGAAGAAATTAATATTACCGGTAATCAGAGATGAATTTAAGGTAAGAACTGGTATCAGCAGCATTTTTTCTGTCAATGAGATGTTCTGCAATAATAACTGCTTTGAGATTTCTTCTACGATGCAAGAAATGAAGCATTAAGAGATATTGCCATGAAGTAAAACAATAGCATGGGCATAAAACTTATCATTCAATCTCAATACAACCCAAAATTGTAAGGTGGTATGCAAATGTTGGCTGCTCCTCATTAAGAGTATATTCGAAAAATTCTGCAAAGAAGTCACACATGCTCATAAAAACTTAATATCCAATTAAATAACGACACAAAAATAATGCATTGAAATCAATGTTCAACTCTGGACACCTTCAATGTTTTGCAATAACAAGGCAACGATTAAGACAAACACTATGCATAAAAGATGCCAGCAAACACTTTGCTATGTTTTTTGTTTCCACAGGAGAGCATGAATAAAATAGAAGTTCAAAACCAGAAACTATTCTACACACATACTGTAGGTAAAAACTAACAAATGAAATTATGCGTAAAATACCAATAATGGACAAAAATTGTCAAGACATTTATTGCTTTCATAAATAATAAATTCCAGGTCTGCGAAGAAAAATAATTTCAATTGGCAAGTTGTAAGGTTATTATCTGCTTTTAAGGTATAACCAGCATCTCAGAGGTTCCATAAACAGAGCAGCTGCAATCCTTAAAAATGTTGTCAATCGCTTTATTCACAATGGAGATTTGCCCGAAAAATAACAAAAAAAACAACAAATTCTAGCAATTTCAGTTTAGGCATAATTGACCAAGTGGGCGGTTTTTGGGCAAGAAAAGGAGTGAAAGATTTCCAATAAAATATTCATCTACATAGAAACTTCTGAATAGAAAGCGTTAAATTTGCATGACACATTTGAAAAACGTCTACTAGAGACAAGTGGGACAGTTTCCTCCATTTAAGTTGACAAGAGATCGAAAGTAAACAAGAACGCTAGTAGGAGACTTGTAAAATCTATTCTTTGAAACGCAAACTAAACCAATACCGGGAACAAAAACATTCGATGCACAAACAAAATGTTTTTCTAAGTTGGCAGATCAAACTAACTGTTGTTCTTTCAAATACCACTACTGTTTTATCTCAACACAAATCATAAATTTCTCTCAAGTTTTTTTGACGTTACGAGCATGAAGATCGTTTCTGAGGTCAACCTATAATATAAGCTTAAGCTTAAAATTAGATTTCGCGATGAGCAATTTTTATGAAGACCAATGTTTCGACTTTATTTGATCCAACTGTTTGTTCAAACGTTACCCTTATCAGTTAAAAAATATTACCTCCAAGAAAACTGCCAGAAAAACAAACACACCATGTAAAAACTCAGGTCGCTTGTCATCGTGTCACGTACTAAGCCTAAAGAGCCGATATAGAATGATTTAATTTACTTGATGGATAATTTTATCGAAGATTTTAGATCGACAACAATTACCGGACAAGTCCAGAAACGAAAGCAGCAAGAAGCTTAGAATCGAGGATATTCATATGTCAAAAACTTTAAATCTGTTGTTGACACTAACTGGAGACCCGAAAAGACATTGGCATGATTACAAACTAACGATAAGCTTAACTTATCGTAAACTCAGCAATATTTTAAAACATCATTTCTACACTACCTCATTACTGTTCCATTTGTACTTTACAGTCGCGAAGTCATCAGCTTTCTTGATTTTCGCTAATTTGTCGGGAAGAGCGACTTCAGACGCGCTAGACTGTTGTCTACAGTCGTGCTCGGCTGTCATTCCAAGATTTCCAGGGAAACTTCACCGCTGAATTTATAACCCCGCACGACAGTGCAAAGATGGCATCCCAACGCAGACTGTAATCCCGCAACCAATTTGTGCTCATGCTACTTGATGGCTCATCGAAATTAATAAGGCCAAGATTATTGGACGATAACCAGGAGTCATGGAGGAAATCACTTCTTTACTCCACAGCCCTCACACACCTGCCGCCATCACTCTGTTCCTTTTATGCAGCAATACGCTTGTTGAGCCTGCGAACATACCTGTCTTGGTAATACATCCTACTGCTTGATACTGCATGTTCTGTTCTTAAAGTGTATTTGGTGGTGCGCCTGAGTACTCGTGGCACGTGATTGATTTTCAATCAAGTTTCAAAAACAAAGAAAATCACAACCCCTGAAGGAGGTTTGGGTAATCGCTCTTAATTAGCATAGATTTTGAGGATTCTACTTCCCCGTTTTAATACTCCTTGGTTTTTGTTTCGATATTGAGAAGATATACCAAACACTCGAGACAGTGTTTCATCAAAATATATTGGCAAGTAAAATGAAGTGCTGAGTACTTCACCGGTCTTCTCCTTACACTGACTTATTTCAAAGGATTTTCTTTTATCATTCGTGGTTGTTCTTGATTTGCTAAAAAGGGTGGGAATAAAGACAGGCTCTTTCCATAGAGGGGGATGGCACAACAAGGTGGACATACCGGCATCCCCTCCTAGATCTTGCACTAACTCAAGGGCATCATTTCAAATGGAATTGTTCCTTTCATTATTGCAGCCAAGAGCCATAAATGAAAGTGTAATCATCATTTCTACAAGGGTAACAACTTTTAATGACAGTTGTTTTCTAAGATGAGTCAAGAATGGGTCTTGTAACAGAAACTGGAACACATATATACAGAACAGATGTATAGGCCAATGGGAGCTGGGTTTTACACAATCTAGCTGGATGACCATGCCCGGTTTGAGAACAACACAGCAATTACACTGTGGATCCCAAAAGCACGAGCACCTTATTGAAGTTGACATGGACGCCCCAAGTGCCAGGAGAACTTAGCACTGTTAAATTGAAATTTGGTTTTTCTTTGCGACACAGTAACTTTTCCAGGAAAGACTAGACTAGAAATTTATGGTCAGATAATTGAAAAAAAAAGTCATAGGATTTCTGTGGTTAAAGTGACTAGACAGCAGGGCTGTTCTTCCTTGAGAGAAATCAAGGCTTCATTTTCATGTCTAGTTCAAAAAAAAAATTATTTTTGCAGAGTAGCTGTATAATTATGTGCTCAGATGCAGTGAACGATAATCAGTGTCATTATCCATATACCTCAGTACAAAAAAATACTCAATTAACTACAATCAATTTATTTGTGTTTAATGTTCTTTTCAACATAATGAACATAGCAGTGTAAATTAAATGTAACTCAGTAAATAATACTTATTTTGCAAAATACCACTTAGAATTTGCACTTCATAGCAGCAGTTTAAACCACATTGTACACTGAAAATGATTCAGAAAGTTCTAGTTCCACAAGAATGGTATGTTTGACTATAGTATGTTTATAGTATGACGTAAAGGTCATTTGTATTGGAATGAAACTAAGAAAAGAAGACAATTCGATAAGCAGTGGCCAACTAAGGAAAAATCTTTAAAGAGATATACATGTAGTGCTGCCAGAAGGAACTGGTATCCTAGCAAATACAGTGATGTGGAATACATTCATTTTGCTCCTTGTGAAATTTGGGTCCCAGATATAGCTGTAACAAACTGTTTTGATCGACCATAGAATCTAATAACATACTGTGCATTATTAGGTAATTCTGGTTATATCAACACCTTATCTAATAAACAAACAAAACTTTGAACACCCTTGGTTATATAACAAATGTGTAATTCAATGCTAAGCCCAGAACAAAAGCAAAAATCAAAGGAGAGTTTTCAAAAATTTTTTGAAAAAACCCTAAAATGCTGCAACTGGCACATTCCTCCCCAGTCTCCCCAACATTACCAACGACACTGGATAACTTGGATTTCATACATTACATGTAGATTCCAGGGCCAGGTTGTTCAAAGCTTGATTAAGCTAACCAATGATTAGCGAGAATTTTCATTTCAGTTTAAATTGTAACTTTTCAGTGAGTTTGTCAGTTTATATAGTTTGTCCTTCTGTTTTGAGCTTGAATAATCTCAAACTACACACAACAAAAGTAGTAAAAAACATTTTATACAAGCAAAATTAATACTTAGGTCAACTTTTAGTCCTAGGTTATTAGTGTTAACCAGCTTTCAAACAACCCAGCCCAGTATTAATTTTTAGCTGTTTTAGATTACAGTCACATAACATTCTTAGCATCTAGTGAAGAAAAATCAAGGGCCTCTGTGCTCAAAAACAATCAACACAGTTGATTTGCATTACAATTCTGTTAGAGAGTTTGGTTCTGTGGGACCTATTTAATCCAAGTAAAACTAAATAATTAATAATCACTTAATGTTAGACTTGTACTGGCCAGGGCACACTTAGATTGGCCACAGAAGACTCTGTATTATGTACAGCTTCTACAAAATAAGCTTATACTAGTAAAAAGTCCTTGTTCCCTTTATTACAAGAATAGCTCAGAGCCCTTTTGTTTGTTAACGTCAGGTATTCTTTGTTGAAGGAGAAGACGTGGGGTTTCCATCACCTGAACTAGATTTCTTTTGGTCTGTCACCACCCAAACTAAGAAGAAAGCAAAAACCACACAAATCAAACAGAGCTAAAATGTGTTGAAGCCTAATGAATTAGTGGATAAAAACTGTTCCACAGCTTAGCAGATTATGCGATAGACTGTAGTGCTTTTCTTTTACATGGGAGAGATGGGAGGCTAGTCACATTTACATGCTAGCTTTTTCCCCAAGTTATGACAGCATCTCTCCTGGATGGAGAAGGAGAACCAATTAAGGAGGCTCGAAAGGGTTTTTAGCTGTACGCGCGCGCGCAATCTACACACGCCATAACTAAGATGCACGCGTCAGCGGAATCAGTATTAAAATCAGCACACCGGAAGTTAATGCTGCGTAAAATCGCGCCAACCGGAAATAAAATCTTCGGAAAACATTTGTTTATAGCTCGAAAGTTCGCTCGGTGACCTATCTTGATTTTTTGCATACACGCACCATTCGCGATGGCACTTCAGATATAAAAGTTTCGGGGAAAATTATCTAGTGGAATTTTCTGTAAGCCATAAAACGCATTTTCTTTAAATATATTTAATTCTACTAGATAGAATTTTTCCATACTGTCTGAAAAGTTAAAGAATTTAGGGAACTTTCCAACAAAGAGATAAAAATGGTAGGTCACCGAATTAGTTTCTCAGATAATTTACAAAAACTGAAATTTAGAGGACGCTTTTGTGGACCTCGAGCGTTGCCATGGTAACTGATATGACGTCACAAGTACCCTTAAAGTATAGCCCAATAATAGAGTTGCAAGGAGACATATAGTTTGCCCACACCATTAAACATCCTTCTTTGTAATCTTCCATCGTTTCACAAGCAATATAGCAACGAAAAACCCTTTCGAGCCTCCTTAAAATCAATGTGTCTTGCCCAAGAACGCAACAAAGATTTGACAATGTACGAGGTTCAAGCCCTGGATGCCCTAATCCAGAAACTCTCCATCATAACCAAACTTCTACCATGTCTTCCAGATCATCTACCCTTTGGCCACAAAAAGAAAAAAGAAACAGTTTTACCAGGCTAAGGGCAAGGTCTTTATAACCCTGGTGGCCCAAAACAGCCTGAGATTCACTACAAATTTGTATAAAGCTACTATGGTAATAGTCCAGTACAAGATTATGAGAGTGTTCTGTTCAATTCCCCTCACATTTTGTCGCTACTCATTTATGATCAGGAAGGCAGGGGGGTTCATTAATGTTTACAGCATGAGATGAACTCATTTTCACAGGCAGGCAAATCTTTTTGAGCTACACTTCTTTATAGGAAAAACCCTCCTCTAGACAGTAATCACATGAGCAAAAATCCTCATAGCCAGTCATTTTGCCCAGTGCCTGGCCCTTAATGAAATCCCTGGGAAGCACTGTGAGAGTTAAGTGTCTTGTCCAAGAACACAGGACAACGACTCTAAACAGGCTTGTATCAAGACCGCTCGATACATGGGTAAACCATAAGTCCACTGCATCTAAATAGCCAATGCATCTCTGAATTTATAAATGCAATGGCAAGCACAAGATCTCAGCAAGGAAGACACTAGAATACACTTACTGACAATGACAGCAATTATAACAAGGATCACCACAATGAGAATGATCCACATCTGTCAAAGAAACAGAAAAAATATTAAGCCTCTCAACAAATATTCATTGACAAATAACAATTTCCAATCTTATAGGAGAATCTCTGTTAATTTGACTCATTAGCATAAACAATACAATATTATTTCTGATAGAGTTACAAAAACATCAGCTCTAAATATTGAAAAGGCACAGCATGATTAATTGTTCCAAGGAATTTGAGTCTGATGTATTGAATGCCATTTTGTGCAATGCAGGTTTACCAACTCAAAACTTACAAAGAATGTATGAGCTCAATAGTTCTTTTGCTACTCAGAAATACCGGTACAGCAGTTTTTGAAAGCCAATTTCTCCTCGACTATTACACCCACAGAGCCAAACATTTCACCAATTACTTTGTTTCAGGAGCACTTTAAATGCTTGTAGTCAATGCATGTCTACCATGATGCCTTCTCTGTGTAAAGTCGTATGTAATGAGGAAAAATGTAAACTATGACGTCAGCAAAGATTTGCCAAAAATTGTCAAAACTCAAACTGCACCAGAACACTTGTAAATAATCCTTGTTTCAATCTCAGGAAAACATCACTGGCTTAAAAGTTCACTCATTTCAAACTGTATAAACAGTAGCAATAAGCATACTTTCAAACAAAAGAAAACCCCAGATACTCTGCTTCCTTAATTGCGCATGTACCTGGGGTATTTATTCTACATTTCATGGAAAATTTAGCCTTGTCAATCTCTGCAATTGATCAGTTTTACTTTTATACAATCTTAACATTATGGAAGAAGCCGGAGTAACTCTGTTTTTTCTCACTTCATTCATTCTGAATACTTTTCAGGGGAGCAGTTGCTTTGAATTTTCAAGCTCATGGTTCTGTGGAGATGCCTTTAAAAGGAGAGGGTGTACATGTAGGTACTTAAGGATAAAGAGTTAGCTAGTTTTGACAGAACTCAACCCTGTTGGCGGGTACAAAGTTGAGTTGATGTTTCTTTATCTAGGCAAGCACTTTGATTGACACTTGCAACTTAATCAAAGCTAATCCAACTCAGGCTCCAAAAAGTCTAAGAGTAATGGATTCACTGCTTTGCAAGAGCCAAGATGTGAAGTATCCCCTTTAATTAAGGTTGTGTGGCATATACATCAACAGCACATCATTTTGTAATGTTGAAGGCAGGACACATGATGACAGGACTTTTAATAGCAGGATGCGGGATAAAACTATCTTAGCAGGTGTAGCATTTGCTTTTTGATTTTTGACAAATGGGATGTTGGATGGTTTTAAAATCGACAGTGGGATGTGGGATGAAAACCGAAAATCAAACATTACTGACATTGCGTGGAGAACTGCAAATCTAACCATGTGGGACTGAAATAAAGGTTCTGACTAAGGGCAGTGTAGCAGGATTGAGACAGAAACAGTGGCCGGATGCAGGATTGAAAATACCTAAGTTAGACCCTCATCATGTATTTTCAGTACAACGGAAACATACCTTGCAATTCTGCCACCACATCTTACGTTTCAGTCTTGCGGCACTGTGTTCAAACTGCGACGCTCCAGCTTGCAGCTGATCTGATAACAACAAAAAGTTACAGTTTTTAATACCTTTTTTTAGACCGGACCAGCAGCATCCATTTACATGAAAATAACAGCTGATCCAAAAATGTCTAACTTGGAAACTATTTCAATTATAGAAATGTGTTCTGACACCAAAAAATTGGTCCAAAAATAACTAAAGAAAATAAAAATAGCAACAAGTATGTGGAAAATGATGATTTGGAGGGCTGCACGTTCTACTCGTTGACCACAGTACTTTGTGCCCCATCAGGTCACCTCTAGGTCTCTACTTCGAACAAGAGAACACTTAACTTCTTCATCACAAAAGGTTTTTTTTAACTAGCCCTTTGAATATTGACTCTGATCCAACTGAAAAATTTCAAAAAATGTCTTCGCACTTCTCAATGCATTAAATTGGGTGCACATAAACTGATTGTTAACATGTATTATGTGAGGAAGTTATTTCGTGAACAAGAGAGTACAAGACTGCAAGACTAATTACTAACAAAAAAAAACTTGTACAGACTCCTGTTGTACATAAACATACAATAATTTGTTATTATGTCTGTAAGCACAGTAGTTCTGTTGTAAGTATTTTTCTCTGATACTGACTAATATCTTCGATAATCTCGGAGGGAAGACAGTTTATTTCCAAACTTGAGTGAATGTACGTCACAGGTTAACTATACATACTGACATCAAATCTAAAATTAAGCTTATATTATTGCGAAGTCAGTCAGCGACATGAAAAGACAAATTCATACTTCGCCTATATTATGCTTCTCTGTTTTCTTTCTTTACATTTTGTGTAAAATCACTGGTGACATTCTATATAGAAACACCCTTCGCACGAACAAATACAAATACAAAGTCCTCTATAAGGTTATTTACTGTGTACCTGCCCGTGAATCTAGTTCTGACAACTTCGCATCTCTTTCCAACACTTTATCAACATTTACTTTCATGATATCTACGACCTAAAAAGACAAATAAAAAAACGAACCAAGAGTGACACAAAATAAAAATGTAACAACTTCTTGTTTTGATATAAGCTTTGATTCCCTGAAAACCCGAAGCAGTTTACAATGAGGACGGATTTTTTGAATGGTGCTATTTCAACATTCAAAACATCACTTAAGACCAAAAGGAAGAGGATTTATGATGTTGAAATTACCTCATCTACTTGGGCTTGCGTTTGCTGTAACCTTTTGTTCGACCTGAAATTAAAAGAAACAGAAATTTTGAGTGATCAAATGCGGATAACGCGAGCAGAGGGGTTACATTATCGAAACTGCCCGCCAAATTTGGACGGAAGGCTTAACGGCACAAGAAATAAACGAAGACATTCGACAATTTTCATGGTTCGGTGTATATTATTAATAAAGAAACTGTTCCTTCTTACATTTTGATGAATAACGATAGGTTTAACGCCCAACCAATGCAGCAAATGTAGGAGAGTTCAACCCTTGCTTCCTTTTCCTCTTGACAAACTCGACAGTGACGTCATACACACCGAGCCCTGATATGCAAATCCAGCGGAGATTCCCATTGGTGTGAAAGCGAGGCTCCCGGTTTGAGCCTTGCACGTGTGAAAACTTACATCAGATCTGAAGGAAACTTTTGGAAAAACTTTCGTATTTAGCAGAGATCTCCTTCGTTTTTGATGTCCTGGATATTTGGAGTAAACAAGCCGCCTCCGCCCGGAGAAGGACCGCCCCTGATCCCTGGCGCTCCGTCTGGGGAAGGCGGTGATGACGGTGGTGGAGGGAAGGACGGCAAATCCGAGAATGAGGGGACCAAAGCTGCCCCAATTTGGAGAAGCTTTGATCCGTCGGGTCTTGAAAGAGCTGCTAAAGCTGCGAGAGAACTCGAAAAATCAGGTGAGTGATAAATACAGTGGAGCAAGGAGCTCTATTCAGATCTCTTTGCGTAAGGCATAGTGAGTCATATTTTTTCTATGACCACAAACAGCTGAGTCCGTATATCGGTGTATTTAAATTTCATTGTTGTACTTAATACATTACTATAGCCTCCCAGTGACACAATATATCTATATCCTTTACGCATTTCTGTTGCCATTATTCCCAATCAAACGATTTGTCTTATAACACAATGAAGCAAACACTAACCCTCTTCCATCCCCCCTCCCCCTACCCTCTGGATAATAATTGATCATTCCTGATTTTAAATTGGAGAGAAAATAATGATAGAATGAGACATCCAACTCATATCTTTAATTTCTGTATTTAGATCACTCGAAAGAAGCTCTGGAGATGGCTAGAATTCAGGAAACAACAAAACAGTTGGAGCAGCAACGGAAAATCAAGGTAAATCTTCACAGCCTTTTGGCTCATAACTGGCAGAAGCAGCACCTGCATCACTGGCTGGGGTGGATCTAGGGGGGTCAGGAGGCTCACACGAACCCCTTAAATAAAAAAAAATGAGGCATTATAACACTCTGATTTGGCTTTAGAATGATGGAAATCCCATTTTCAAGGATCTCAATTTCTAAAGGTCAATTTCCTCAACCCTCCCTGCAGTATATCACCTTCCATAGTCCGTATCTCGAACCTGTATCTGCCCCAGACAGGGATCAGCTAGGAGCAATCCAATTCCCCGAGTTTGAGATGCTAGTCCTTCATAGGTTCCCTGGCATTTTGTTAGATAATTTTCCCATATAATTTAACATTTTATACTCTGTACTAGTGGAGAGAGGCACTGTTAGAGTAAAGTGTCTTGTCCAAGATCAAAACACTAGTTAGTTTACTAGTAGCCTGGTTAGTATATTGCTCTGAAGAACAATGCTTAGGCTAGGGCTTCCTAGAAAACAAAGGTCTAAGTTAAAATGTTCATTTCAGTTTCATTTCATTTCAACCACCCAGCTCCTACTTATATTAGTAAATTAATTAACATTTTAAGTCCAAGAAACTACTTGCTTCGTCCTAAAAATGAGCTGTTATTAGAACCATATAACAGTAAAACTAAGAAAACCCTAGGTGACAGAGCCTAGTTTGCCACAGCAGACTCCAGTCTTTTTATTCACTCCCTCATGAAATCAGACACAAGACATGTTTTTATAGTTTTAAAACTAAGGTTAAGACATTTTTGTTCTACATGGTTTTTTACTTTTAATGCGATGTATATAGTTTTTAGGTCTAAAATGTATAATTCTTATAGCATATTTTATAGATTTATAGTATTTTAGATTCATGTAACACACATTTGATCATAATTTAATGTTAATTTGCGCGATGTAAATAATAGTTTTATTATCATCATCATCATATGCTGTCACTGTAATTTATAGGAATATGAGGCAAACATTGAACACATGCAGCTGGACAGAATACGAGTGGAACAAGATGAAAAGAGAAAAACTCTTGCAGCAGAAACTCAGCAACACCAGAAGGTATGAAACAGGGAGCTAATCAAAACAAACGAACAAGATCTTAAAACTCATTAAACATGTCTATGTTTTTGAACTGAGATGACATTGACCCCTTACAAAAACAAGAGCATATCTGCTGGCAAAAGATTTTGCTCAAAGCTAGACAGTTCTTGTTGACTGCAATAAATAGATAACCAAAAAGCCCTTTCTCTGTCTAACAGACTTAAAAATAATCTAGGATAATAATGAAGAAATGAAGAAACTACACATTTTTTCTGATTCTTCATTTCAGCGTGCAGAGTACCAAGACCAGTTAGCAAGGAAGCGCTATGATGATCAACTTTTACAACAGGTAATGCCAACATTTTATTACTTCAGTGGCATTTTGCTTTCAGTGACATATTAATGATTATTAATCATTGACAGGTAAATTTTATTCCCTTTGTAGCGACGTATGAATGAAGACAACTTGGCTAAACAAGAAGAGTCGGTCAAGAAACAAGAGGCCATGAAAAGAGGTACTGAGGCTTCCTGTTTGTCTGCCATATATAAAGCAATGTACCTATTGTAGTCAACATGTCAAACTGATTGTTTTAGTAAAACAGAACTGATTTTACTAAGCTTGGCAACTGGTGGGCTTAGCCCATTCTTAAAAATTAAATTTTTACTAGACTCCTTAAAGGGGCAGTGTCACGCTATTTGGCAACTTTATAAAAAGCTAGATGGTGTCTTTGCATCAATTGAATTCCAAAAGTAATGGTCTAGTTTTGTCATTAAAGACTACATGTATTTGAAGGTATATTACCTCTTTAGGCACCATTGAATATGAGGCTGATTTAAAACATAAAAATGAAATGAAGAGGCTGGAAGCAGAGCTTCGTGGCAAGTAAGTGATGAAGCTGATCTCGCTCTTATTAGAAGTTACCTCTCTATAGCGTGAGCACCAGGAACAGGGGCGGATTTGGGGGTGAGAGAGGGAGTGAATTGTGTGGAGAATAAAACAAAAATGAAAAAGATTGTGAATAGTATGACAGGAATACAGGCAAACATTCTGGACTGGTATCTCATTGTAATCTCTACCTTGTGGTTTGTCACATAGTATTTCTGGCGCAACAGGTTTCACAGTGTGTTTCAATTCTCAAATTCTGACACTTTGAACCAGCCATCACCCCCTTTCAGAAATCCTGGATCCCGCCTGATGATTTTCTGCCACGCCGGTCCAGTCTATATTGTTTACCTCTATTGAAATCTCCATATGAGACCCAGTTAACTCTATCCAAATGTGGCTTGTAAGTTTAACTATCCCTTCTTCCCATGCATTCAACAAAATTTGAATCTGCATGTTTGCATATTTTTCCATTTAATCTAAATAATTACCTTAATATTAATACTCTTCATGTTACATTTGAGAGCCAAGATAGAACGTGAAAACAAGGATATCAGACTGGAAAAGATACGAGTCAAGGCTGCCGAGCAGAGAGAAACTGTGCTGCAGTCAATCAAGTGAGTTCTTGGATTAAATATTAAGTTGACTCATCTTCAATCCCTTTTGATATAAAGTATGATATAATAAGCACTTAATGGCTGGCCACAAGGGAAACAGTGAGTTTTGTTTCCCCGAGACCCTCAATGTTCCTCGAGGCGAAGCCGAGGGGAACATTGAGGTCGAGGGGAAACAAAACTCACTGTTTCCCGAGGGGCCATTCATTAAGTGTTTTGTTATACCTCCCGACTCAAAGATAGGAAAAGCTCTGAAAAAAAATGATTCGGTTGACGCCATTGCATACACTGGCCGCACTCGCAAAATTGAGCGGCTGCCAAAACCAACCTTTCCTATCGAAAAATCATGATAACAGTCTTTATCTTTGCAGCTAACAAAAAATATAGACAGTACTAAAGTTGCTTTGGAGTCTTCTAATGCTTAACTCGAGCATTTTGAGTTTGATTTGATCCAGAGCAGCATATTTTGTTGTAAATTACACAAATACTTTCCCACCTGGCGACGGCAATCGACAAGCGAGTTGACGAACCTGGGCAACCCATCATTGGTGCCAAAAAAAGCTTGGAGACACAAAATGTTCATATTTTCCCTTTGTTAATCTGCACGATAATGTTTTTGCGACTATAAATCCCTTTTCTTGAATAATGAATGCCGTCTCTTAAATGAGAAACATCGTCCTACTTCAATGGATTTTCAACATCAGGCCGACTGGTACACAAATTTCCCGCGGTTTCAAGGTGCACAACTTGATCACGTGCGAGTCCAAAGTTCAAGGTGTTGTTTCCCTAGGGCGTCATTGAGTTTTGACCAATGGCACGTGACACATTCTCCTCCAATCAGGAAATGTATTTGAGTTGGGAGGTATAACAATCCCTTTTAATATAATATAACCGCCGCCTGGTTAGCTCAGTCGGTAGAGTGCCAGTCTGATGTGCGGAAGGTCGAGGGTTTGAGCCCCAGACTGGACCAACACTCAGGTGCTGCCTTTGTAATTTCATCTGCAAATGGTTAGACGTTCAAGGCTGCTCGGATAAGGACTATAAACCGTAGGTCCCATCCCCCGTCTCTCTCCCATCTCTCCTATGACCAGCCGCTGTTCGGGAAGGGAGCCCGTGCTCTTCCCCCAAACTCCAGGCTGGACGTGTGCAGTAGCAAAGAAGTTGTGCAATACAAAGTGCAATCATGTTAGTGGGAACATTTAACTAAATAACGTTAACTGACTTATGTGTGAGAATCTATATTTCAATCATGTGGTGCCAGAAAGTCAGATAACGAACAAACTCAACAAAGAAAGGGATAAACCTAACCCAGGACCTAAACATAGGCCATTCCGAAATTGCGGAGGGAACTGGGGCAAATTTCAAATTTTAACAAGTCGATAAACTGACACAACCACATGAAAGATCGCGTTGAGAGAAGTTATTTGACCAAGTTTGATGCTTTTAGGGTGAACAGAGACCAAGTTATGGACCTTGAAACATGGTTCAAAGTCCATACAAACGTCTCTAATGTTGAGACAGCATCCGTCAAAACTATATATTAAACTCTTAAAATTTTTTACAAGTTTTGTGACAACTGAAAAATCCCGTCATTCAACTACCATTTGAACGAAGCTGAGATGAAAATCATGTACATGTATGTTTGCCGATTTTAAGAGTATCACAGAAATCATAAAAAATTGTAAGAGGTTATATGGTTTTGGGGGACGCTGTCTCAACATTAGAGACGTCAACGTTTGTATGGATTTTGAACCATGTTTCAATGTCTATAACCTTGTCTTTTTTTTCCTAAAAGCATCAAACTTTGTCAAATGGCTACTCTTAATGTGATCTTTCATGTGGTGGTGTCAGTTTATCGATTGGTTGAAATTTGAAATTCAACCCAGTTCCCTGCTCAATTTCGGAATGGCCTATTGAGCTTAAGAGACACAACACTGAGTCAAATCGGCCAAAGGAAACCAAATTAGCAAAACATAATACGCTTGGTGTCAACTTGACATCGGAAACGATGCAAACACAGCATGTGTGACCTTTAACATGACATTTGCTACACCACAGTCAAATGGCTCTGCTCTTGTTAAAACTCTTCCATAGAACATGGCATACAATGCCGTTCCCCAACAATAATGTGAAACAAAATAGGTTGGAAGGCCAAAATGTAAAAATTTAAAAGCCTTATTCTTCATCATCTACGGGTATATTACAAACTTACAACATGACCAGCTCTCAGTCGGCTTGATACATGTAGTTCAGTTGGTAGAGCACTGCATCAGTATCGCAGAGGTCATGAGTTCAAATCCTGTTCATGCATGAATTTTTTTCAGGCTTTAATTTCGCAACTGCTTATAAGTTGTGTATAACTGCGATGATCAATCATGTCTTCATATAATGTGATATGGTAAGTACAGGTGTATGTGATATATTTGGTTCTGTTCTTTTTGTTTTCCTCCAGGACAGCTGGAAGTATCCTTGGAGCAGGATTTGATGCATTCATCTCAGACTGGGATAAAATATCAGCCACAGTAAGCATCCCTTTTATTCGTACAGTTAGTTTACTTAAAAAGATAATTTACTGATAATTTGTGATTTTGGAAAATTTCAGAAACTGTGATGAATTTACTCCTGTTCAAGCATCGTGTGACACATTGACGTGTGCAGCCCTGTCTGTACTCTTACCAACAACGGCAAATTAGCCAATCGGATTGCGAGATTAGTAGCAATTGTGGTGAAATAGAGTATTGATACGTTGTGTATAGAACAAGATCCTTTAGGAAGGGGACTCTTGTCTGGCAAGACCAGGGATATGTTCATTGAAGAATTTGAATTAAACCCCTAAAGGTGACCAATGTGGGCGTGGCCCAAGCCCTATTTGACGTCTAAAAGATACCACTTAAAATGAGATAAGCTTGATTACCAGCCACTGTTCAGGAAAGGAGCCCACGCTGGTAGACTGGACTTAAGAGACCAGCAGAAATCAAGCCTGGAAACAGAAATAAGAGCGTTCTGTTTTTTGTTATTTCTTTGAGTGCACCCTACAAGATACTTTGGAAGCTAAAAATTATGGGGTTTTGTCATGAAAACCCTGAGTGAGACCACAATCCTTGATTTACACACCTAAGCAAGACGACGAGCATCCTCAACCTTTTCATATATTAGGCCCTGGTTATTGCGGGCGACCAGCGGAGCCCGCAATCCTAATCTCAACATTGGTTTCAAACGCATGCGCGGCAGTTATATAGCCTTGCAGTGACTCGAATTTAGCAAAAAAAGTCGTCCTTCCAAATATTTGTCCTTAGGGACACTAAGAACCAATGAAATGAAAGGACGTAATTTTAGCACAGGCGCTTTGACCACGCGAGACAAACACGAAGCAGCAGTAATTTGAGCACAGGCGTTCTGACCGCTAGAAACCAACACCAAGCAGAAGACAATTCTTACCAAAGCATAGCTGTTTCACCTTCCATAGTCAATGATCTTTAATGTAGTTGAAGGGTCAAATAATATGTAAATTTCGCCTTCTTGAAGCTAAGAATGTCAAGAATCACGTGCAGTTCATGCAGAAGTGGCGGTCCATAAATTGGAATGCACACAACACAATTTTATCACGTGGACTACGTCTATTTCGTCGAAGAATCACGTGCAGCTCATGCATAGCTGGCGCGCCGTCCAATCAAAATCGAGCGTGTGAGATTGTGATCGGAACGTTTCCTGTCCGTGTCTGTTGTTGTCGGGTTACATCAAATGACCTTGACTAAACCAATATGTCCATTTTATAATCAACAGTGTTTTTATTTACGTGAAAAAATAACCATTTTGTCAAACCCAACACAAAATAGAACTAGTGTATAATCAAACTGGTGTTAGTGTTTCACAAGGTCAGTAAAACCACTCTTAGGTCCCTTTGTCTCGTTTTAGGGAAAACAATCACCCACACTATGCAACCCTTTATTGCCCTGCAAATATAAATGCCCAAAATGGAAAAAGAACACAACGCCACTGTTTACAATGAATTCGTTAACCTCAGTGAAACAAATCATGCATAGCCCTCGCCCGCACTTCCTAACCTGTGGTTATTACTAGTTAATTTGACCATTCTGTTTCCTAAATATTGTAGTTACATGATTGATTTGCCTTCCAGGCTGCTGGTTTGACCCTTCTTGCCTTGGGAGTGTACACAGCTAAATATGGTACTGGAGTAACTGCCAGGTCAGATTTAATTTGTTGCTTTCTCTTTTCTTTGAGAAATGCCTTTCTTGTGCAGCTTGCAGCTGGTTGTAATTTGGAGAAAATATTTGAATTCCTTGTGAGGTTTGTGGGATTTCCAAAAACACAGAAATGATGGAAACTCTAAGCCTAGCTTCACCTTCCTTCTTCTGAAGTTAGATGTACTAATTGCTCTTAGGAAAATAAATAACAATTGATGTCTACTTACGTTGTAGATTTATTGAAGCGCGCTTAGGGAAACCAAGTCTTGTTCGAGACACATCAAGATTAAGTGTTTTTGGTGCTGTAAGGCACCCAATACAGGTATCATTCTCATTTTACATTAATTGTTACATTTTTTAGTTCATTTTTCCCTCCCTCTGTTTGCTGATAATTGAGCATTCTTGTGCTGAAACTAATCTTTGTTTCTTATTTTTATCCCAGACTGTTAGAAAAATGTTTGTTAATTACGAAGATTCATTACAAGGAATTATTTTAAAGGTAACTGAAAAACGTTTAGTTAAAAAATAATCGTTTTTATTCACAGCACATGACATCATTCTATGATCATACCCATTATCGCCACAAGGGCTGTACTGGGAGAATGTTGGCCCAAAGTCTGGACAGTACAGAACGGGTGCAAGAAGGTCTGTGCAAAAAAAGACCAAGGGCCTGCAATGGGGCAGTCTGACTGGTTAATATTAGTTGTTGGCCACACTCTAAACTGATGTAGTCATGTAATAAGTTGTGATATTCTAATCTACGTGTATTCAAAATACTAATCAATGTAAAATTTTGCCCAATTAATCATTCAGTTATCACTTCATTACAGCCCTCCCTCGAAACGAGGCTTCAAGAAGTCAGCAAGGCAACAGCCAACACAAAGAAGAACAAAGGACTCTACAGGAATCT
>OZ026598.1:2434770-2442270 GCA_964020085.1 Micromussa lordhowensis
ATTTTTTCTGTAAATAAAATTTCCGCAATTGTTGGCGCGGCGGATAGCTTGCGGATTCGTTCATCTGAAGACTAGGTTCGATTTTGAGCCGCTCTTTCAGTAAATGAGCCCGCACTCACCCCACTCGGGGTCGAACGCGACCAGACCCGACCGGATCCGAGAGAGTGGCGGAAATCGAGCCTTGTGCAGCTGCCAAAGTACTTAGTTAATGAATAAAGGGGGTAAGTTTCTAAAGAAACTGTGGTGCTGCGTCGGTGGGGAGTATTACAAGATAATTTGGTTTATCAAGTGAGTTGATAGTGTGAATTGGCCACCGTAAAGAGATTCGAAAGCTGATGTCCGTCAGTATTTTGATATTTATTTTGTAAGTACTCAGTTAATGGTATGTTATTTTAACTGGCTGGCTGCGTGAAACAACAGAAAAAGCCGACTATCTTGCCTGAGGTGTTTGAAGGAGTAGTTCCAAACGGGAAAGAATTTCAAAGTTTCATTGTAGTTATCTCATTGAAATTTGGCAGACTACATGCTCAAATCAATGCAAAATGGGACAACCTTGACGCTTTTCTTAATTCACCTGAAGTTATTTATGACAATGTGCATTGTGCTTTTTTTTAGTCGGATGAAAGTTGCAAACTTCGACTTCAGCAAGAAATGTCACCAGATTGCCGAGGTAACGAAAGGACTTTCTGGAAGAGAAATCTCTAAAATAGCGATCGCTTGGCAGGTAAGGGCTCAGGAAAACTGTAAGAAAACAAAAAATGTCAAAACGAATAAGAGTTTAAACAGTATCACTCGTTCGCTTTACGGATTTGTTGTCATCGCAGTGGGCCGGGTTGTTCAAAGCCCGGTTAAGCTAACCCAGGGTTAGCGCGAATTTTGATTGCGAATTTGCAACTTTTTGGTGAGTCTTTCTGTTTGTATTGTTTGTCCTTCAGTTTTGAGTTTGAATAATCTCAAACTACACAAAACATAAGCAGTGAAAGACATATTTATACAAGAAAAATTAATACTTCAGTTAACTCTTAATCCTGGGTTAGCGTTAATCGGCTTTCGAACAACTCATAGGTTACCAGGCGCGGATCCACACCGATTTCCACCGTTTTACGGAAATCGGTCAGACATTTCAGAATTACTCAGAAACTTCAAAAAGGGGACTAAAGGAATAGAAGACACGGCCCTGGACTCCTCTAGAAGGCACTCGTTGTTTCGGAAATCAGTCACCGTTTGTCCTGGATCCGCGCCTGGTTACCGCCATTTTTGCATTTAAGAAACCGCTGTCCGTTGTATGCAGTAACTATAAACATTAAAACCAAGTTATTTGGCTATTCACTGGCTTTTTCATCATCTCTCCTTTGAAGTAGTGGGTCAAGCTTATGTCAACCCCATGATTAGTCAAGTTTGCTGGTAACTGGACCAGACCAGACCAAATGCCTGGGGGAAACATGGTGGACAACAGTAGCGTGGTCAGCGAATGGAAAGAAACCTTCAGTTTATCTCACCCTATCCTTAGCCTCCTTTTTGGCGGCATTTTGCTTTTCGCTGTCGAGGCAACAGACAGCTTGTTAACCATTCCATCATGAATGTTCCGGGAGTTGTCGTCGTGTGTAAAATTGATCTCAGACGTCCTTTGAAATGCGATGGATTTGCATCTGTTGAACTCTCCTCTTTAACATATCTTGGATTGCCATATTGTTAGAAAGTGCGAAACTCTACAAACTTGCAAATAGACTGTGAGGCAACTTCCCCGACGGCAGAGAGTCACTGATCACATGATCGTGAATTCGTCATCACGCGGTCACTTTTTTTTAATCACGTGAATGACACCAACGGTGCGTGAAACGGCCTAAAACACAAGCCATTTCAAAGGACCTCTGGGATCAATAGTAAACGCTTAGGGATCCGAATATCATTTCAGTGTAAACGCCTACGAATCCGAATTGATGAATCCGGAAAAAACTTACGAATCCGTAAAAACATCCTGTAGTGTAAACCTAGTCTAAGGCCCCATCCACTGGAGGAATTTGAAAACGGAGGTCTCACTCTTTAAATGGATCGAGTGTTTTCCGTCCACACTACATCGGAGGAATTTTAAAATACAACAATTACCAGTTATTTTGGATTTGTGTTTGAGGAAAACTCGGGCAAGGGAAATCAAATGATAATCGTGACTACATCAAACTTTTTTGCGTCCAAACTAAAACGCAAAGTTGTCGATTTCAAATTCCTCCGGTTTGAAGAGCGTTTTCGAAAAGCTCCGTTTTCGTGGCGGATTAGTGTGGACGGTAGGCCTAATCGTAGAGTTAAAGTAGCGTTTCAAATTTCACCGGCGTATTGTCAGGTTAGTATCGTGGACGCTGCCTAATTAGTTTTTCTTATTTTAGGCCAGCGCTTACGGTTCGCCCGATGGTATCCTGACAGAGGAAATGATGGATGAAAGAGTAGAAGAAGCAGTCCGACAGCACAAACAGAAAGTAGAATGGCATCAAACTGAGTCACCGACGGAAACTGTTGAGTCAACTACAACCACTGAGAAAAACAGAGTATCCACGCCGAAAAGAACTTAGAAAACAAATCCGTCGCAAAGAGAGACTGGTCTCTCCTTATGGGAATTTGTTTGGAATGAAGGTTGCCGAACATCGCCCAACGGAAAGCTGCAAAAATGCAAGATTAAAATTTTCATCGCAATCTGACAATCGGGAAAGTTCAGTCAGTTACTCGACTGCTAAGGAAAGCTTCGGAAATTGCCAGTCACAAAAATAGAACATCCAGCAAAGTGTACACGTGACACAATCGTGACGTCTTCTTAGCCAAATAATTTGATTGGTTCCCAAACTCTCAGCCAATCAAAGAGCTCCCGACACCTACATGTGCCAGTTATCAGCACGTGACTATCTTGACTTGTCCGCCGCAGCGCCCCTCACACAAGGCTTTTTGATTAGCAAAAACTAACATAAAAGATGTCAAAAATCATTTTGTACGGACAGTTATGCTCGCTAGGTCTTGACTTCGGCTACTTGAAAGAGTAATTTGGCAATTCATCTTCAACAGAATGAAAGGACAATGAAAATGGACGTTAATATATTTAGTAGAATAGCAACGCAACTACAAATCTCTGCAAATCTTGTGAACTGGAGATGAAATACCTTCACGGTTTGTTTCTCGGGAATCAAAGCTTTCTCGGTAGGGACAAGTGGTGTAACGCAATGGAAAAGCAAGGTGCCCAGCCAATTTAGCAATTGACTTTATTGATATAATTGAGGTGACATAAAAAATACATCGTGAAGATACAGTTGTAATATTAATTTCTGAAGTAGACTTTGCGTTCGGTGGTGCAGGACCCTGCCTCATAAGTTAATATTTTGTCATTGTATGGAAAAACACCCTCTCGCTGATCAAAGCTGTTGGGCTGAAGAGTGACCTTTTCCATTTATGCGCGCGCAGTTCAACGTAGGCTCGATTGCCAGCCGCTGGTCGCGAAAGGAGCCCGCGCTGCTTCCAGAACTCACTTCTCGGGAACTAACCTAGACCGGACTTGACCGAACTCGAGTGAACGGCGGAAACCGAGCTTAATAAGTTCAACGTGTCTGGTATGCGTTGTCAGAAGCTCCATTAGTAAAAGTTTTCCAGCTAAGTAAAGGTTAAGAAATGGTCCTATGATAAATGCTTACTGGCAGCATTAGCAACACGGGCGAGATAATGTTTTGGTTACCGTGTCACAATCCAGCTGACAATCTGCGCAAACAAGGAATTTTTTCTCAGTGTTGTTCTTTTCTAGTCTGAGAACACATATCTGGTGTTTTTTTTACTAGCTATCAACAGATATCCAGTACTTGGACAAATAAATATGAAAATCTTATCAACTGAAGGGTTATTGTAACTCATTTCCAGGGTCCTTATCTTCCTGGAAAAATCTTGCGAACGAAATAACTGTGTATCGTTTCTCCTTGAGAGAACTATTGACATCAGCTTGCAGTGAGATCTGTCACTCATTCTTGTAACCTAGCAACATCACTGGTCAAAAGCGTAAGGCTGCGGGCTCATTAGATATTTAAGCAATAGAGCACTTTTTCCGTGTTTATATAGCCTCATCTAAACACGAGGAGGGCTGGGAGAATTTGAGACAGTTATGCAAACCCTCGACTACGTCTCGGGTTTGCATAACTTTCGAGAATTCTCCAAACTCTCCGAGTGTTTAGATGAGGCTATATAAACACGGAAAAAGTGCTCAGACAGACAGACAGACAGACAGACAGACAGACAGACAGACAGACAGACAGACAACAGACAGACAACTTTATTTTACCAGGGTAGCCCAATCAGCTGCATGCTTACATACGCTCATCTAAACAAACCTATCGACCAATGAGAGCCCGCGTAGTGGCTCAGTTATTTTATAAAAGGTTCTGTTCGCAGCAAGCGGTAGGGCAAAAACAAAACAAGTCAATTCAGGTGGAATGACAATACATGTATATTAAACTACTTCCAAACGAGTAATGTAATCGTTTGTTCAACACTGAGTTATTTTGCAGTATACGACAACATTAAGCAAAAGAAACACTGCAACAATGGTGCATAAAAAAGTAATTAAAAATTAAAAGCCCTCCAATCTGATTACTTTTTGCGTGCAGTTTAATAATTTTTCGAGTTTGTTTTTACTCACTGGTTAATAATTAACAAGGTCTTTATTTTACATAGTTTTAATTGATTAGTGCCCTGTTGAAAACTTTGAAGCTCTTAGTTTATCGTTTGCTTTACGTTGCGTGTAAAACTGGACAACGGCATTGTTACTCTCGGCTTTAAATACCGCTTTTAAAAAACAATGGTACGTATTGTCAATATAATCTGCTATTTACTACTTATGTTTTGCAGGTTCGAGAGAAAACATTTCGGGGAAAATTTGAAATAGTTTTGATAGTGTGGCCTCATCCGTGGAGTGCATCAGTTTCAGCGTTAATAATTTTCCACAACGGAATTTTCTCCGCGTAAATCCACAAGTTTACTTTAGCCTCACAAAGAACTCGTATTGAACAGGGTAAAAAAACAATTCGCGAAGTTGATTGCGTTATTGTACATTGTTTTTCGCTTCTTTCTTTGTTTGTTTTGGATAAAGTTTAACAGCTAATTCGCTCATGTTTATACATGCTTTGAGCTGATCAAAGCTGGGGGCGAAGAGTGATGATGACATCGGAAAACACTTCGCAGAGTTTATTGGTGTTTGCTGTTGTTCCCGTGCAATGTAACTACATCTATTTATCAAACTGCACTGTATGTACAGTAATGATTGAAGAAACAAACGACACTGGTAGAGTTCGCGTTTCCTTCTAATCTCGGCTTAAAATTTCGTGAGCAAGAATCAATGCCAACAACGTTTCTTACAGTTTAGCTAACAAGGTAAGATCTAACTCCATTTCTCATTTCTCGGAGTTTGAAAAGTTTCGAAAAGTTTTTAACTTACAAAAGAAGCCTAAGAACTAGTGGTCTAGATTCTGACGAGTATTTCACGCAATCGAGAGGCAGTCAGCACATACACGCATGTAAACATTTCCTTTATCACGTTCAGGATGTTTATTATTAACAGAATTTTCCATTATTGGCGATTTTGGATTGTCTCCATGTGTTTGCTTAACAACTTGAGTTATGATGTAGAGAGAAATTTGATGTCTAACAAAATGAGTCATTATCATCAATTTTTGAGACTATTAAACTGGATCATTTTACATTCAAGGGCACTTCAAATCGATCACTAAGTTGGATTTCTTTGATAAAGCCCAGAACAAATAGCGAACTTCACATGAGAGACCTAAACTTGCGTTTTACTCAACTAAGTTCGTCCGACTCGTATTAAGATCGACGAAAACGTTCTGTCCGCTGTCTGAAGCAGACAGATACAACGTGTTGGCCGATCTAAATTCGAATTCATTTCGACGTTTGACCGAAAAGCCGAGCTTTACCCGTTTGGATGGACTGCAATTTATTCGTCTCATGGGAAGTTTGACGTTGACTTTGGCCCAAGGTATAAGTTATGCTCATTTTTAAGAGACCAAGTTATTGCGAAGTGCACTTTACTGAATAATGAAACATGATCGCAACCCTACTCACAATATGGGTTATAGGCTTAACAAATATGAACCAATGTCTTTCGAAGAATCAAAAATATTTTTAATTCTTTCTTATTTTGTAGCATTTTCACATCTCTCGCGACATGGGGAACAGCTTTAAAAAAAGCCGTATTGTTCGAGTTCGTCCAAAATGTCCAGAAACGTTCTTTATGGAGGCAAGGATTCTTGAAGAAGTGGGCCATGGCAAAGCAAGAAAACATCGCCGGCCTAAATGTAGCGATATGATAACACCCATGCACATTTTAACAGCTTTAATTGGTAATTTAAACTCTCCATATCGAAAGCTCAGTCGTGCGGGACTCTTGCTTTGGATACTGAATATGGCCGTTAACTTCATGTATGATGGGTACGAGTCACGTGCTAAGTATGGCTATTCTTGGATGTGTGTGCGGGGCTTGCTATGGGTCACGTGTTGTGTTTGCACCTGGTTCACTGCTCGGCGTACAATGCCGTGGTTAGAGAAAGGATTGACTAAACTGGAGAGTGACAGAAGTTACAGGAAGGCATTGCGTGACATGGCAAGTACTACAAAGGTGAGAATTTTTGGCGCCACACGTTCCTTCGTGAATTGAACGGAAGCAGAAACTCCTGCTCTCTCCTTACAGAAGAAAATCGGTTGGCTTTGAAGGTTATTTTCATAGTGACTGACTGACTGACTGGCGACTCTGGCTGATAGACTGACTGACGGACTCTAGCTGGATTAGTGACTGACTGATTGACTGATTGACTGGCTGGCTGGCTGACTGGCTGACTGACTGACTCTGGCTGACTGACCGACTGACTGACAACTCTGGCTGACAGACTGACTGACTGACTGACTGACTCTAGCTGGCTGACTGACTGAATCTGGATAAGTGACTGACTGATTGACTGGCTGGCTGACTGACTGACTGACTCTGGCTGACAGAACGACTTACTATCTATGAAGGCATGATTGATCATTGCAGTTATACACACAACTTAATAGCTACCAAGCCAACTAGGAGCTTGTCACATTGTGAGCTCGTAATATACTCGTAGATGGCAAAGATATAAGTGAATGTTTTAATGATCGTATCGGACTAACTGTCTGACGAACTAACTAACTCACCGTCTGTCTGTCTGATTAGACTGACTAACTGATCAACTGACAGTCTGAGTGTCTCTGTCTGACTGAATGACTGACTGTCCTGACTGTCCGTGTATGACTGACTGTCTGTCTGACTTATCTTTCTTCTCTCCCCCCCCCCCCCCCACCCCTCAAACTACAGCATTAGGTACCACATTAGTTTGTTTTCACCACGTATAATGCTTTAACTTTTTAGAAACTCCCGTATTTCCTGGCAGTGTTTGCATTTGTCAGCGGCTCTCTTCAGTATGGCATAATGCGAAGAGACCAGGC
>OZ026598.1:2447270-2452270 GCA_964020085.1 Micromussa lordhowensis
AAAATTTCCCCACTGTATGTCCCAACAACATGTCTCCTAGTGTGTGCCGACCTTAATGAAGAAAGGATTAAATATTACAAAAAGATTGGCGTGGAATTAAAAAAAAACAAGATTGTAAATAAATTATTCTGTAAATGAAAAATGCTGTAAATAGTTTTAATTAAAAAACGTAAAACCTGAAGATCATTTTTCCTCCTGTGTACTATGAAATTCGGAAATGAAACATGAGGTTATACATGTTTTCTTAAAAAAGACTTTTTCAGAGTCCATCATCGGAAGGACTTTTACCTGTCAAAAATGTACATGGCTTCACCCTCGAAACATCAAACAAAACAAGTTCAACAGTCGTCAATGAATCGTGCCCTAACATGCAAACTGATGTAGTAAAAGAAGAAGTCTGCAACAGAGGGCTTACATAAATGGCAAAATATTTCTTGCTCTTGGTAATGTTAGTAGGAGAGTTTTAAGGACAGTTGTGTGTTTGTAAAGTTTCTTGTGTGATTGCAAAACACACATAGACGGGGGGGTTCTGGGACATATTTTTCATACTGCCCCCTGGCTCCCTTTGCCTCGCCAGGGGGCAGTATGAAAAATATGTCCCAGAACGCCCCCCCGTCTATGTGTGTGTGTTATCAGGACTTGTCTCAGAATAATTATTTGTTTTGAACAAATGTGCCGTCTTTATAGAAAGCAATGGCTGCTGCGACCTTTTCGAGAGATGTTCTTGAAATGTTTTATGGCACAATCGAGGAGAATCAAGGGCTCCCAACTCCAATTAGCCCAAGCATAAGGGGTGGTTTTGAAATTGTGAGGAACAATTTCAACGAATGGCTCCGCGTGTGGAAAATGCAGGTTAAAAGCGGCAACAAAGACCTGTTCAAATTTTTCCAAAAAACGAAAAATTCATTCATCAGCGTTTGCACGCATGAAGTTGGCACCATGAAGAGTGTGAAAATACAATTCGGCCTTCTTGTGAGATTTCATATGATCCGTGATGAAGAACGCCAACAAATGGATCATTATTTCAATCGGATGCAGCCAGTGATCTTGAATGAACACAACATGGACACATTGACTCCATCGTTGAATCAGTTTATTGACGAGGTTAAAGGTGAGATAGAGGCCTGGTCTGAAAGAGGCTCTGGATGGATAATGGACAAAATTTTGGAGGCTTTCATTAACGTAGCGCGATACCAACCAATGCGCGGCGGCGGAAGCTATATGCCGCTGCCCGCAAAGCTACGAAATAAGAAAGCAATAATCAATGTCCAAAACAGAGACAATCAATGTTTGAGATGGGCGCTTAGAGCAGCTTTATTTCCTGCACCGCGTGGCGTACAAGTCTCGAGAACATCTAGCTACCCAAGGGAAGACGGCCTAAATTTTACAGGCATTGATTTTCCAACTCCGGTTTCGCAGATTGACAGGCTGGAGAGGCAGAATCATAATCTCGCCATTAATGTGTTTGGATGGGAAAAAGAGCAAGTAGTAGTGCACAGGATCAGCGAAAAAGGTGGAGAAGTTCCAAGAATTAACTTAATGCTAACAAAGCAGGGCGAAAACACACATTACAGCTATGTGAAAAGGCTCACAGCGCTATTATATGATCAAAACAGGCATAATGAAAGCAAGCATTTCTGCGAAAGATGTTTGCATGGCTACAAAACGAGAGATCTTCTTGAAAGGCACATACCAGAGTGCAAAGGGCTGCTGAAAAGCCCGACAAGAACGAACATGCCGAAACAAGGCGAGAACAAGATGTCTTTCACGAACCACCACAAGCAGATGAGAGCGCCCTATGTGGTTTATGCAGACTTCGAATGTCTGGTGACGAAGATATCCACATGCGAGCCAGACAATAAAAAGAGCTTCACAATGAAAACAGAGAAGCATGAGCCCTGCGGCTTTTCATATTTAGTTGTGAGGAGCGACGGGCAGACTTTTGGGCCATACACTTACAGGGGTGAAGATGCGGTATTCATATTTCTGAGATACCTTCAGAACCATGAAATGGAAATGCGAAAAGACATGGAAAACAAAAGGCCGCTTGTAATGACAAAGGAAGACTGGAAAAAATACAGGAACGCTGGAGAATGTCATATTTGCAACAAAAGTTTGCATAAAGACCTCTATCTCGATTCGATGGGGGTGTATGATCCTGATTCAGGAAAATATAGCGGGCAAAGCCACAGAAGATGCTACCACCAGACGGTAAATAATAGATACGTTCCGCACGAAAGGAGACAACCAAAAGACGTAATCGATCAATGGATCGCAAACACCCAGGAAACATGCCTATTCTGTGCAGATCCGCTGCTTGTGCCCAACTTTAAAGATTCAGTGAGAGACCACGATCACATGACAGGAAACTATCGAGGCGCCGCCCATAACGAATGCAATTTTAAGCTCAAACTAAACCCGAAAACAATGCCAATACCGGTAATCTTTCACAACTTGAAAGGCTACAATGGACACCTGCTGAAGAGTTGCAAAGAGCGACTTTGAAACAGACTTCTACAAACTGATGAACAACTCGGTGTTTGGCAAGACGATGGAGAACCTGAGAAACCGTGTAGACGTGAAGATAGTGGGAGACTGGGAAAATGATAAGATCCGAAAGCTGCTGTCAAGTCCATCTTTTGACAGATTCACGATCTTTGGGAACGACATGGCAGGCATACACATGCGAAAAACAAAGCTGGTGCTGAACAAGCCCGTGTACACAGGCATGACGATCCTCGAGAACAGCAAGATCTTGATGTACGACTTTTACTACAACCACTTGAAAGCCAGATACACCCACAAATGTCAGCTGGTCTACACAGACACAGACAGCCTGATCTTAGACATCCAGACAGAAGATGTTTACGAAGACATGAAGGAAAACTCATGGCTGTATGACACAAGCAACTACCCCAAGGAACATCCGCTTTACGATGGCAGAAACAAAAAGGTTTTAGGCAAGATGAAAGATGAGTGCGGAGGTTTGGCGATAGAGGAAGTCGTTGCGATAAGGCCGAAGATGTACTCAGTCCTGAAAGAGGGCAAAAAAAACGAAAAGAAGGCGAAGGGCGTGAAAAAGAATGTGATCGAGAAAGAGATAACGCACGAGCACTACAAAGAAACGCTCTTTGAAAGGAGGCAGTTCATGCACAAAATGAAAATCTTGAGGAGCGAGGGCCACGAAATGTACGGAATGTGCATGAACAAGATCTCGCTATCACCATTTGATACAAAGCGGTGGATAGCAGATGACGGAATACAAACCCTGGCATATGGGCATTTCAGGCTGGGGGCAGCTGTGTATTAGGCGGCACAACCAACAGCTCTTCACGAACAAACCCGCGCTTGGGCCCGTCAGACAAATAATAGACAACAGGCTCATTTTGCTTTGTCCTATTTTCAACAACCAGGTAGACTTTCAAAGACCAGATAGGGTCAGTTGCTCTTTTAGTTCCACCCTCAAGCTCGCCAGGCTGATACAAATATCTTACATTGATGAGTGGAGGAAGTTTCTTTTCAGCCAGCCCAACAGGCCTGTTATACTTTGTCGACGGCTTTGAAGAGACCGATTTATCTTTGACCGCAATGGCCGGCTTTTTACCGGTGAGGCCAGTGACCTCATTGTTAAGAGCGCCGACAACATCGGGCAGTCTTTTCACCAACTCAGTTGACCGCTTGCCTTCTTCCATAAGCATCTCCATGGCGTATTGATGGCCAAACAAACGCTCAGCAAGCGTACGATTGAAACGCTCGACAATAGCCTGATCTCTGTGAATTTCAGTGCGGCCGCGACGAATGTAAGTATTGTGTTTTTCCATTTCTTTCGTAACCCCGCCCATAAACTCGCGTCCAGGGTCAACCTGCAGCATCTGAGGCCAAGTCAGAGGGCCGCGTTTGTAAATTGACTGGAACGCTTTCGCAACCTCTTCAGAGTCCTTCGAGGTAAGTGGCTCTGCTTCTTTGTAACGGCTGGCGATATCGACAACAGTCAACGCATATTTGTAAACTTTGCGGCTGCGAGGCGGCTTATCATGTGGCAGAAAAAGGAGGTCCGCCTGGTGTACCGAGTTGGGCGCCGCCACGTCAAATTTCGGGCGAGGAACGTATCGCGGTGTAGGCAAATAGATCTGCCAAATGGCCTGTTTGTAGAGCCACTGTTTGGTAACATTTTCGGACACTTTGGCGGCTTCTGCCAAGTTTTTTTATCGCAGAGACGCCCTTCCAGTACCCCTGGGGGCTGTAGTAGATTTTGGCGAGTTTGGCATCCATTATTTAAACGACAAAAAAAGTTTAAAGGAAACGAAAAGCCGCGTATGCAACCGCGAGCGCGCCGCCGCCGACAAAAAGAAGCTCCCCCTGTTTCTGCAGCTCGCTTGGCTGGTACATGTCCGAGAAATTCGGCGCTTTGGGCAGAGTCAGTCTCTGGTCGGGGTGGGCCTGGTTGTAGAGCTTGAACGCGTAATCGGTGTTTGTGAAGTTTTTCTGCGCGTGTTCTTTGATTTCTTCGTTGGTGTTGATCCAGTCGAGCAGCTGTGTTCGCTCGCGTGAGTATTTTGCCATAGCCGACTGATAAGCCTCCAGGGCTTTGTCATGCCGCGTTTTCTCGTTTAACGCGGCTTTGCCATTGTCGCCGGCCAAAAATTTGGCGAGATAGTTGCCGCCAGTGAAAGCTGCCGCGTTGAGAACTGCGCCACCAATCATCATCGCAATGCTGGCCATTTTATGTTAAGATTATTTTTCATCAGGAAGAATTTTCTGGTCTTGGAGATACTGTTTCAGCGCGACGCTGCCAGCCATCACAGCGGTGAATTTGGCATAGTTCATCACGTTGCTGCTAGGGTCAGCGGTGAAGTTCTCTTTCACGACCTTTTTCGCAATCCAGCCAATGCCTGCGGCAAGGCCGGTAAGAGTTGCGGCTTCCATGATTGTTTTCACAAGCTTGTTGTCAGACATGGTTATATTAAAAATATTTTTTTAATTAGAAATGATTAGCCAGA
>OZ026598.1:2457270-2462270 GCA_964020085.1 Micromussa lordhowensis
GAATGGGCCGCAGAGCTGTTTCACAAGAAAATGCGTCTTGCCAGAGTTGGTCGGCCCGGCTATTAGCGCGTTGAAGGGGATGTTGCCAGGATCCATTTTCAATACTGCATATAAATTCAAAGCTGCAAAGGTAGCATCTGTCTTTCCATTATGTTGAACTGGGAGTCGGCGATCAAGAAAACATGGCAGTTCACAGTTCCTGACCCCTTTGCGTCTCTCTCGATTTCCAGCTGCACGCCGTCTGTTGAGTTCACTAGGCGGGTGCCGCTGCCATGCATTTCTTGGCTGGCCATGGAGCGCAGATCGATCAGAAGCCCGAACTTGTCGTCGGTGTAGAACTTCTCAAGATTCATGAACTGGGGTTTTCCTTCTTCTTTCATGAAGAAGCGGCTCACTTCACGCCAAATGTCACGTCTTTCGATGCCGTTGTTGTATATCATGTTGGGCGAGCCGTTTATCGTGACGCTGATTTTCTTGATGTCCGGGTAGATGTATTTCTCCGAATCTCTTGCCCCCGCGGCGTATGACTCCATGAACAGCAATAGGATCCCTTTCAATGACCGTCTTTGGGCGTTGACTTTGACGTTTATTCTCGTTGCTGTTCCTCTGTCGATCGGGATCACTTTATCACGGACCACGTGGTCGTATAAAAACTCTTTGCCGCTGGTGTAAATGCTGGTTGCCTCTTTTGCAAGCCCCTCACTTCGGATCATATCATACTCAAGCTGGATGTTCCTCAGCTTGTATTTCAGCTTGGTTGGGTCCGAGCCTCTGACCACTTGGCTGGCTGGTGCGAGGGTCACTTCAAATACGAGGTCGCTGTACAGCGCCTGGGGGTAGAAAACGCCGTGGTCTGTCAAGATCTGGTGGTCCAGATTGATTCGATATTTGTTGCCGTAAACTTCGTTGAGTTTTTTTTCGGCGTCGACGCCTGATGTTTTTTTGTCCCCAGAATTTGACCGGATCTTGCACAAATCTTCGCTCTGGATGCCCTCAGGCGCCATGTTGTCCCGCTGTTCTCCGGGCAAGAAAAGGTCGCTGAATGTTTTGTAGATGTCATGGCCGACGGTTTCTTCCAAAATCGTGCCCTCAAACTTCACAACAAGCTTGTCCACGAGTGCTCGCGAGACGTTCTGGACAAGGAAGTTGTTCGCGTGCCCCCCAGAGAGGTCGATATCAAATATCAGGGCCAAAGAGTTAGGCACAAGTACTTCGTTCACGTTCAGCTTGGGGACGTGAACATTCAGAGCCTCGCCTGGGTTTGCTTCGGAAGGATTGAAAGTGTTATGCGCTTGACAGCACGCGGTGCCTTCATGGCTCGTATTATCTTTTTTGTTTTTTCCGGGTGAAGGGCATCTTGCACAGACATGATATATAAATTCAAAAAAAATTCTAATTAAATAAATGGCAGAAGGTGGCGATTTTGGTTACGATGATCCTGATCTTGACGATCAGATTGACCACGATGACGACGACGACGACAATCAAGAAGTCAACAGAACCCAGCCGTTCCAGCCGGGGGCGGCGTCAACACCCTATCACGGCGGAGAACAACATGAAATGCAAACCATGCACGAGCAGAGCGGGCTACCGTCTTATGATGAAAAATCCTCTCTTATTGGTTCCACTGAAGATATTGAAAGAAGGCTGAGAAATTTAAGAGGAAACGATATGACTGGAATTATTGACACAACAAAAATTAAAGGTTGGATTGAAAACCCATTGAGCGAAGAGGATAAACAAGAACAAATCAGGCTAGTGAAAAAATTAATCAAAGAAAACTTTCCCAATGCTAAAGTTGATGAGCTGGTAATAGGTTACTCCAAAAAAAAACCCAATGGTTCTTGTTGTTAAAGGGCCCAAAAGAGGAGAGACAAAAATAGTTCTAGATAATGGCAGCGGCTTATACAAAAAAGCTTCATAAACACTACTTTTATCAAAAAAATACTAGGACCGCCTGCAAAAGATGTAATACAAAAAGCATCCGCACACATTACAAAACAAAATGAAGAACGAAAAAAATTGAATGCTTCACGACCTTCTGAACAAATTTCAAGAAACAAGGAAGAGACACAAACTCTGAATGAAAAGGTGAATAGAGAGAAAGCCATTATCGCTCAGCTTAAAGATGGCCCAGAGTCAGATAAAGCAGAAATAAAAAGAAGAGAACAACTAGTAAAAAATTTTGAAAAAGAATTGGAAACCAAGCAAAAGGAGAGAGTGGATCTTAAAAAAACCTTGGAAAAAATCGGCCAACTTGATTCAAGTATTTCTGAAGAAGAAAGAGAAATAAATGCCATGGAAGAAGGTCTCAACAGAACAAAAACTTTTGATGTTTTGAAAGAGCAGGAAAGACATCTTCTGCGGCTAAACGAAGAAGACCAGGCGATCATTCAAGATGAGATGGAACCATCAATTAATAAAGAAGCCGCAGAAGAAAGAGTTGCGGCTAGAAATGAAGAGATCGCGCGACTTCAAACCTATATTGCAGAAAGAGAAGCCAACATGCCTCTCCGAGAAAGAGTTCGCGAGATCTTCAAAAAATATGGCTTGACGGTGGCATCTATCTTTATCGCCGCCGGCGTCACCATCGGGGCGGTTATTGGGGCAATCACCAACGCTTTGAAAGCCATGGGCAAACAATTGGCAAATGGTCTAAAAGCGGTTGGGGCGAAAGCTGCTTCTGCGCTGCCTGGGCTGATCGGATCTGTCGTCAGCTTCCTTTTCAAAACCGCCGGACAGGCAATCGGCTATCTAGCCGAGCATACCTGGCTCCTGATTTTAGCGGTGGTTGCCTTTCTTTTTCAAAAATTGATGAAAAAGCGTTAACGCGATGCCAACAACAGCAATGCCACGACTGCTACTACGCCGACGATTACCGCAGTTTTGTTTATTTCGTGCATCGGCGTTTTTTCTGAAGGGGCTTCCTCATCTGTGGAAATCGGCGTTTTCTCTGCCGGCTTGGGGTTTTGCGCAGCTTTGTGTATCGGATTTGAGGGATGGCTGTTGGGCGGGTTGATTTTTGATGGCCCCCCATCCATCAGTCGGAGGCCAACTTTTTTTGTTCCTGAATTTACGTCATTGTTGACGCCTAGCTTCATTCCTGGGGCGGCTTGCTTCAGTCTGTTGTTGTATCCAACCGTGCTTTTCGTGTTGATGATCATTTCCGCCGGCATCAGCCACGCTCCAGGGCACACTGCAAGATTCAGCCTGACCTTCGCTTCATCAACCGCGAGCTGATACCTTTGCACGCTCTTCGCCAAATCCGGCTGCCTAATAGAGTCTTCCATCAGAGTCAAGAACTCCGTCTGTGCCTCTTTCGCTCTCCCGCCTGTCCCAATTATGCTGCTCCGAACATTAACTTGCGCGCCCAATATGCAGTAAACGAAGGCCTCAATCGACTGGTTAATGCGCGCGAGCCCCGCTTGTGTTAAACCTGATGTTTTGTTTGGTACGAACCAGTCGTACTGGCTGAATGCCACGCCATCAAGCTCGATGAAAGCGAGCAAGTTCCCATCTTTTGCTTTCCCGCCTTCATCGGCGAATTTGTAAAACCCTCCTGGATATTCAGCCCCTGTTTTCATTGTTCCGTGTCCTGACACGCCGATATATACGTCGCCCAGGCCGTGGTTTTTTCTGCTTGTGAACCTGAAATCGCTTGTTGGGTCTATCCCGAACTCTGCACATATCCGTTTGTATGAGGCCACGTCGTAATGATTGCCTGATAAATTGAATGTGGGGTCTCCGGGGAGGGCACTTATGCTCTGGATGCCTCCCATCTGGAACAAAATTCTCCTGACCGTGAAATACACGTGAAATCTGTAAAATGCCCTCACTTGCGGTGAAAGATCCAGGCCGCTGTCAAAGATTTCTCTCGAAATTCCGCAGCCTTGCGTTGCGCAAAATACCGCGAAGTTGAGCTGCTGCGGCCAATAGCTCATATTTGGGCCTCCTAGCCAGCGTTTCGCTTCCGCCGCGGTGTTGTGCCTTATTCTTGTTTGTTGGAATATTTCCCTGAATTTCGCCACAAAGAAAGATTCCGGTCTCACGTAAATGTTGATCGGGTTGTTGAAGATTTTCTTCAGGCTTGGTGCTGCTTCAGTGAAATGCACTGCAGGGATTGGCAAGGCTCTTTTTGTTCTCAGCGGGGACAGTTGATATGGGAAACCTTCCACGCCTTCCAAACCAAGCGCGGCCTTCATTTGCGGGCTCCAATATTTCCTGTCCGACCCGGACACGCTATGGCCTCCCTTAAGAAAAATTTCAGATCCTGTGATGTTACCTTTATCATCAGAATATGCTTGAGCATAGAATTGGCTTTTTTCCGCGTTTGGGAACTGTGCCGTGAATTCTGCCCACGCTCTTTTCTTCGACGCGTCTATTTTAGCAAGCGTTGGTTGTTGGCCTTTCATTTTATATCTATCCAATATAAAATGGTTGTTCTCACAATTGTCACTCAGAAAAACGGAGAGACCATCTACTTTGACGAGCCCATCCCCCAAGTTCATTTCATGAAACTGATCTCGTGCAGTTTGTACAATTCATGGCATACTTTGAAAAGAGAAGGTAGTGCAGCGTTGGGCAATGAAAAAGATCCTTCTTTATCTATTTCAAAAATACCTCCAGGACATTACAATTTGCAGGCTGTGGCAAAATTAATAGACGGCCTGTTTGAAAAGTATCAATATCGCCAATTACTGAATTAGAAACAGTAATGAACGCGCCTTTGGGCGTTCTTGAAATAAAAAATCCGGGGGCGAAGAAAATAACCCTCGATCGTGATTTGGCCAATTTGCTAGGCATTAATCGGGTGCTAGGCCTCACAACACACGTAAAAAAACTCAGATATCCAACGTCATTCTTCATTCATTGCGATCTGATCGACGCACAACAAAACTTTTTCAACAACAAAAGATCTGACCTCTTGGCCAAACTCGATGTAAGAGGCAAGCCTTACGAAAAAGTAAGCTATGAAGCTTCTCCGCAGCAACCTTTACGCG
>OZ026598.1:2469770-2472270 GCA_964020085.1 Micromussa lordhowensis
TTAGCATCAAACGACAGCAAACAAAACAAAACACCTGTTCGGAGCCCGCTCGCCCGCGCGGGCACACGAAGCAGTCAGCGGTAGTCAAAACAGCTCATGAGCAAATGCTGATCTTATAAAGTCTGGATTTTTGAATGCGTGTCTACGCGCGTGGGAATAACGGAAATCGCGAAGGCTTTTGCATGAAAACAAGCCCGGTGACCCCTTCTTTTTATTGTTTTAATATAATGTTATCATTGAGAGCAAACGTCAGAAAAAAAATAAAAAAATTCTACGGAAGGAAATTTGCACTCTATGCAAATTGTCGTTTTTCCAAGTTTACAAGAAATCGGCTCCGTAAATTTTTTTTAAAATTGTTTTGCATTTTCCTTTTCAGATGCCAAAAGCTATGGTTTAAAAAAAACTTGGGGTCACCGGGTTAATTTTTTAGTTATTAGTGACATAAGCGAAAAATCAGGTCTGGAAAATCCTTTTGGAATGTTGCCATGGTAACTGCTGACGACAAAATAACAGCTGTTTTAGGTAAAGTATAAATTATATAATCCAAATTTACAAAAATATTACAGTGGCCCCTGTCTGCCTTTTTGTTCTATTCTTACAAAGTTACGAGCCGTCAAAAACCTGAAAACTGGTACGAGCCACCTTAACTCCCACGCAGTGTCTTATGGCATAAGACAATTTCTTTGTTTCAACTCCCACGCAGTGTCTTATGGCATAAGACAATTTCTTTGTTTCAACTCCCACGCAGTGTCTTATGGCATAAGACAATTTCTTTGTTTTGACTCCCACGACGTGTGGAGCACTTTTTTTTCTTCTTTGCAAAACGCATGCGTATTTGAATAAATCACGAATTTATAAAATGATCGTATTGATTCACACAATTTGGCACGCTATCGCCGAACTTTCTTTGCCTTCTTGGCAAAAAGAAGTCAGAGATATAACATATCAAGTCATAAACGCGATGAAAGAGGCAAAAAAATATGAAACTGCTTTGTGACGTTATGCTTGAAATATTTTTGCCTCGTCACAAACAAACCTGAATTTGCATACGCGCAAAACGGTCGTCGCTTGTTTCCTGCAGTTTCAAATGTATAATGAAGAACTCTTTTCCCTTTCGTTCAAAATCTTAAGCACTCGTTTTTCGGCGCGAATTGATAAGATGACTTCTTTGTCGCCAGCATCAATAACAACTGTGTCCATATCTGAATCTTCATAAATGTCATCTGGCGAAGCAGTGATATCTTCTCCATTTTTTGGGTCAAAATAGTTGGCAATCCGCCCCAGCGAGGCCGAAACCGAGATTGATATCAAAAGGCACGAGGCCGAAACCGAGATTGATACCAAAAGGCACGACGCTTTTAAGACGAGACCCATATATTTCAACACATTGTATCCCTTGAATGAAAAATATTTTGGGCTCGCCACATGCAAATTTGCATATAGAGAAATTTTGAATATATAGTGATGTGCGAGAGTGTAACCTTCGATTCTGGGGTGTTAAGAGAAATAATTCGGCAGGGGATGACAGATGAAGAATACAGAAATTTCCAAAATCTTGAAGGAGAGTTTGACGAGGCCCAAGAGCTGATTGAAGAAGACTTCGACGGGGTAGGAAGATCATGCTTTCGGTTGTTGTGGGCCGAGTTTTGTAAACAGTGGCGAAGACTGATAATCAAGCATCCGCATTAAATTTACATGCCAACCAAAATATTGGTTAACTCGCGCGGGTCGATCTGCTTCAATTCATTCAAAACGTCTTCTGGCATAACAGCCACTTTTTGTTTGCCTTTTGTCGCCCCAAGTACAAAGATTTGTTTGTCTTTCTCGGAAATAAGCCACTTTCCATCTTCTTTTTTAGCGCTTTGACTATATACTCCTTTACGGCCGCGACCCATTGCTTTCTATATAGACGGCACATTTATTCAAAACAAATAATTATTCTGGGACAAGTCCTGATAACACACACACATAGACGGGGGGGCGTTCTGGGACATATTTTTCATACTGCCCCCTGGCGAGGCAAAGGGAGCAGTATGAAAAATATGTCCCAGAACCCCCCCCCCCCCCCGTCTATGTGTGTGCAAAAAAAAAATTCTTGCTGATCTTTCTTTGAAGACCTCCGGGGGGAGGGGGCGGGAGAGGACAACTTTTGGGAAAGTAGTGGGGGTATGTCGGAAACCTATTTCACCCCGGATAAAGTTTTAACGTCTGAAAAATGTTTGACACTCATATGAATACAATGGCCTGGTTATTCAAGCGCTAACGACCAATTTATCAGAGCCAGAGAAGGTTCCTCCAGCACTGATTATGGTGTCGCATTGCACCACACCTTCGCAACAGACAGCGGCATCAGCCGCATCCAGCATGCCGTCACCAGCTCATAAAACAGAACAGTGGAGTCAAACAGGTTAACATACCCATCACTTCAACCGATACTAGCCGAGGGTATTATCATTATTATTTTTTATCGGCTAAAGCAAAATGCGTCTATTACTTTGCG
>OZ026598.1:2477270-2504770 GCA_964020085.1 Micromussa lordhowensis
ATTCCTTGATAATATTCTATTAATACAGCCATATTTATACCAAATTGAAGAAACCATAAAAGCCATGAAGGAAATTAATTTACTTACTAGTCAACAATACTCGACTAATTTCTATATAATTTCGAGAAAAAAAAATAGAGGCTTGTAATCTGCACATGAAAAATATCATTGTTTCGTTAATACATGTAGGGGGGCTGCAGTGTCCCAGTCAAAAGGAGAAAAATATTCACAGCCAGGCATTTTCGCTCTATCTAGAGCATTTATTATTGGAGCCTTAATTATGTATAATCACACCATGAGACCTAAAAGTGATATACAAATTTAATGCTCAAAACTCTACAAAAAAAACATGTGATTGGATATATTACTTTTTACTAGCATAAACCATAAGCAAAAGCAAGCTTCTAACAGTAATTATTGTATTTACATACTAATTTAGCACAAGGTGAAAAATATGTCCTCATATTTTAGCACACCACTTTGCTAAAGCGAATTACAAACTTACAAATGACTGTCCCTACCCATTAACCACAAAAATTCTAGTCACTTCAAGAAAGAATACATATTTGGAAATTACACATGGGGTAAATCAAGGCCACGAATACCAGGGATGCATTTCTGTTTGCTAAGAATTGAGTATTGTTCACCCGCCAGTCACGCGCATGAGCAAAAGTATTGTTGTTCTTCGCATAAAAACTGCAACATTTTCTCACGAGCGATTTGAAAAATATTTAGCCTATAAAATTAACCTCTGTTCAAGCTTACAGAAAATCGTATGTGCTAGAAACTCCAGCACTGTCTTGAATAAATTAAATGAAAACTAAACGGGTCCAAGAAACGAATTAAAAAGACTGGTTTTTTTTGGTCGCCCGAGAGCTTAGCAATCACGCGGTGTCATTGCGTTCTTTCGACACGAAAGACGGAATGAATCAGCGATTCCTTCGTTTGAAGCTGCGTACTCGGCAATTTCTGCCACCAAAACGTTTAGAGTTTGAGTTAATACTCGTATAAACCATCGTAGACGTTGCCTTTGGTTTTAGAATGGTGGCAGGCGGCGTGAGGATGGTCGGGTTTTTTCGCTGCAGTGAAGGGTACTCCACCCGTTGTCGTCGTCGTGGCCGCCGTGGCCTGCGCAGCTTTCTGTTTCAACATTGTCCAGTCGAAAATGTAATCGTACTGGTAGTTCAAAGTGCGAAATAAAATCCTGAACAACTGCCGGAGGTACATGTAGTCGGGATTTTCTTCAAAGCGAAGTCCGCGACAGTAGTTGAGGTACATCGCGAACTCGGCTGGGAAACCTTTGCACAGAACTTCCACCGGAGTAGACATCTTTTTCTCGCTAATTTTTTCATATTTCTGCTTCTTCGTCGCCGCCTTTAAGCCCTGCCACGGCAGGCTGCTTCGATTGAAGTACATAAGGACATAGCCAAGCGACTCCATGTCGTCTCTCCTTGATTGTTCAATGCCAAGGTGGGCATTGATGCTGGCATAGCGAGCCGTGCCTGTCAGGTTTTTGTCCTCGCGATATGGTATGTGAAGTTTCGATCTTGTATCGCGATACTTCTTTGCTAAACCAAAATCAATCAAGTACAACTTGTTGCAGTGTCTGCCAACACCCATCAAGAAATTATCTGGCTTGATATCTCGATGAATAAAGTTCTTGTTGTGCACGTATTCGACCCGACTTATCATTTGGTCCGCAAGCATCAGAACTGTTTTCATTGTGAAGCGACGCGAACAGAAGTTGAATAGATCTTCCAAACTCGGCCCAAGAAGATCCATAACCAAGACATTGTAGTCTTTTTCTTGGCCGTACCATCGAACGATAGGGATTCCCACGCCACCTTGAAGGATTTTGTAGAGCTTTGACTCGTAAAGAAGCTGTGGATGTCGGGCTTTTTGGGACTCGAGCTTCACTGCCACTTCCTCTGCGTTATTGGAGGTTACTGCTAAGTAAATGTCGCCAAAAGAACCGCTTCCAATCTTGCGAATAAGGCGGTATTTGCCTCCAACTATGAACTCAGACCTTGCACTACTACTGCTTCCGCTAGCCATGGCGTAGAAAGCTATTCTATGAAAAGAAGAAGGGAGTAAATTCTGTGCAATTTAGCCAAAAATCCACCCAACACACGCCATTCTCGAACACCAACAACTCAAAACAGTGAATGTGACGTGGGTAGCCAAGGTAGCGCAAAGCATAAAGGGTAGAGGTTATTCTCACTTCCGGCTTTTCCGGATATAACGAACGCACAACAACAACAGGCGAAAAGTTACTTAATAAAACTCTTTCAAGAATTGTAGTTAAGTACAATTGTCATTACAGCGACAAGATTAGAGAAATAATTACATAAAAATTCTATTACAATCGGCCCTTTCTAGAACAATCTTTGATCTACTGGTAAAATCGTGTTCAACGTAGGCGCTAGGCATAATCTTGACACCTGATCGCAGGTTAATCCGCGTGGTTTTCGCGTGTGTAGTTTCCAAAAAGCAACCGGAAGTACACTGATCTAATAATACCTCGCCAATAACTAAACATTTCTGCGTAATCGATTATATTTCAGCAGTCCTTTTCTAAGAAGCTCGGTCATATAACGAGCAATATGCTTCGAAGGTCGTGACTCCGATTGCCATAATTTCACGCCACCGGAAAAGACCTTGCGTAGGACGCTTGACGTAAAATCCTTTACGATGATCAGGCGACTGTCGGAACGTGGCGAATTACATTTTCTAGCAATATTGTACCCACCACTTTGAGAGAACTTCCCATCAGTCTTACGTATTTTATTAATTTTTCCGCTTTGCAAGTGCTCAACTTCAAGTTCTTTCACTCCCAAAACTTTGGAAATTTTCACGGCGGACAGTTCAAAGGAGCATAGAAAAGACGCAAGAGTTCACATTTACATATGCGGTTGCGTGGGTATAAAGAAGAGGGCCTATTTGGAGCGACAGTTTAACGTATTATTGGTAAACAATGATTATAAATTACTTATTAAACCCTTGTTTTAAAAGTTGACCTGATTTTTCTACATACAATTTTACTTACAATTCCTTAACAACTAGATAAGATTTTTTTACAAGTCCTGAACAACAACTGTAGATGGGATTTTTTACTGTTTACTTGAAAAATTCATCTTCGTTATAAGATCTTGTATTACAGAAGTTTCCTTCCTTAGTTTAATTACGAATTTGTCTTTAGTTCTAAGTTGACTCAAATCAATTAACTATCTCACTAGGAAAGGTATTTATAGTCTTCATAGACAGATATTAATTCAATTCAATGCTGATCTGTCTGTCTGTGTACACAACCATTGTCGGGGATGACATTTTATCAGAGGGATCAAGGAAATGTAAATAGCCCAGATAACTCACTTTAATTTGTCTAGCCCAGTCTGGAAGGAAGCAATCATGACATTACCCAGTTATTTAGATCACAGGTTAGCGGTAGATTTAGAAAAGCCTTTGATCAGGGTGCCAAATTCTGTATTGTGTTAGCTTTATTTCAGGAGCTTGAGCCTCAGTTCGTTTCTGGATGTCTCTAATTCCTGCGGTCCTAAGACAAGTCTTTGTTAACATGTGCAAGACACCAAGATAACAAATGGTGCATCTTTGACAAAATAAAAACTCAAAGTACAATAAAATAATAAAGTTGATGGTTTCATAAGATAAATCTACAAACATATGTACTAAATGGCAATATAAAACATGTATGCTGTTTAACTATTAATAAATTTCTATCTTCTAAGATGAAATTGAGCTATAACACATGATCTAGAGCTTAATATTCCATTTGAAATAAAGTGTTTGTACATGTATGATTACATTAAGATAGTACTATATAATGATACGTGATTTATTGAAAGGCATAGATCTATGATAAAGGAAACATTTTAAAATTGTGTTTGAGATAAAAGGTTTATATTATATTAAGCACTATATTAAGATTACTATTTGAAAATAATAAATTATTGATGAAATGGTCATGATTGAACAACTAATAAAATAAACACCTCATGTGACTCATAGGTTCTCAGTTTGTGTGCTCAATTTTCCCCTCAACAGAAAGCCAGCTGAGATTTGGCTGCCAAAATCTACAGCGATGGTTTTAGCATATGAAAATTTGAAGCTGGACATGTGCTTATCATATCAGCAGACATCTCAATGGGGAAAAATTCAGTAGTTTAAACAGACGGAAGTGAGCTTTCCTCTGTGATACAAAATAATGGGCCTATTCTATTTTTATTATTAAAAGTCTTGCACAATGATCAGTGATGCATCAAAGATGGGGGTCTAGGTACCCAAGGCCCAACCATTTTAGGTTCAAATAATCGGCAAAAAAATGTGGCCCAAAGTGAACGGGGCAAAAACTTACTTTACTTTTTCAATCTCTACAGAAACATTTCACTCCAGATTGTAATTTCCATATAGTTCTCTCTTGTTTTATAACTTATTTTCTGTGATTTAATATCAGTGCTCAAAGAGTAAGTGAAATGGAACTGGGCCAATCCAGGATTGTTACTGTCACATCTCTCTTCCAACAGTGTTTGCTCAGAATAGCTGAATATTTGAATACTGCTTTTTATCTCATAATGCATAATTCTGTTAGTTTTCATATGATCAGCTTTGAATCAAATTTCAATTAGTTCTTCAACATTGATATTTCTCCTAAACTAGCCACATACTCTGTATTTACAACTCAACATGTCGCCTAAGAAGCTTATCAAGTCCAGCAAAAGTAGTCTATCATGTTGACCATGAGAAGTACCACAACCACATAAAAGTAACCCTGGTGCAATGCCGCAGAACCAAAAAGCTTTTCGTCATATTCAAAACAGTCTGTATCAGACACTTGGAAAAACTGTGCCTTACAAAAATCACTGCCGCTGGAATATGTCGACCCTATGGACTTCCCATCATACTCTGCGTCCTTACAGTGCGAGAAGATGTCATCACAGAAACTTTGACAGATGTGTAGCTTGCCTTCTTTAAACCACTTGTACTGATCTGGACTGCAAAAGTAGCACATTACGTAATTCATATGGTTGAGACAATCTTCGCTAGAGGTAGCAATGTGAGGCATTCCTAAAAACGTTGACGTCACTTCTGTTCTCGTGCAACAGGAACGTTCCCTATACCATGTGCAGTTTGAGAGGCTGTATGATTCTTTGGGTTTCCTTTCATTACCTGAGAATGGAATTCAAATTGGAATGTCAGCGTCTACATTTAACAGTTTGTCAATAGTGGGAAGGTCAATTTAAAGGAAAGTGTAGGGACTTAATGCAAGCATTGAAAAATCTGAACACTGCCTAAAATAAAGAGCATTGTCTATGGCATCTGCACTTTGATGATTAACCCTTGTCTGAGGGTCACTCACGGGGAAAGACCAATGATATGCATGTTTATTACATTTTTCCAAGTTCACTTAGAGATTTAATTCTTAACTAAATCAGCAAAGTTAACCTCTAGCCTGATTTTTTTGGCTGTGTTTGGCGTGAGGCACCTCCTGGACTGCGATTTTTCTCTGTATGACGGCTGAGCAAACAGTAAATCGGAAACATTTGGAGCTGAAATTAAACCCCGTCAAATACCTGGAGAAGTTCACTTTGAATCATGATTAATGATCGGCTTATGAAGACTAAGACAAGTGATAATAAACATGGCATAGGGCAACAGAAATGCCAACAATTATGGCTTATTATGTGGTGATAAAGGACAATTGTTTTGAAATATAAAATAATCAGGAGGATATAAGCACGTCATTTCCTACGGCTTCCTAGCACGCGACTTAATTCCGGGCGGAATTTTTTGAAGAACTGTAACCGGCCTTGTATAAACAACAAGATTCTTGCTTTTGTTACAAAGTGCTATACTTAGGATACATAAAACTGTTGCATTCCTCGACCTTTCTTAACATTGCAAAAAAAATCAGGACAAACCGTAAATATTCAACTTCGCTGTATAAAGTTTTGAGCGCAAATCGATTCAAGTCACAGTGCGTCTTCAATGATGAAGAAACATTACTTGAGCTAAATAATCATAACAAGAAGATAAAAGATTCATACCATAATACGAACATATCTGCCGCTGCGAAAGGCCACTTCCGACGAATAAACCCGCTAGAATGGCTGTGATTACCAAAAAAAACTGCGCAGATTTCGCCATGTTGTGCATTTGTTCGAGAATCCCTCAACGCTTCGGATAATGATCGGGAAACTTCGTCAAAACCCGAATGTTGAGTACAACCAATGACAATCCAATAAAGTATCGGAGAGTTTCCGTCCCGAGAACCGAGACAGGGATAAAATGGCGATTCTGAGAAAGAGAGCGAAGTCGAAATGGAAAGATTTTGATTTGCATTTCCTAATAGAATGGTTGAAAAGGTTGTTATTTGACCCGTCGAAGACCTGGTTCGTGGGTCTTGGTCTCTTACTGGCGGAGATTGTGGTTAATATACTGGTCATTTGGAAAATCAAGTGTGAGTATTTTGTAAGGAGCTGGAATTGATCCTGTTTTATAAATTACTTTGAAATCTGGTTTTCCCCGTTCTGTGTGATCTTTTTGGCCATGTCCATTTTTTCAATATGTGTATGTTAAGGTATAAAAAAATGATAATTTTCTACCCTTTTTTCTAGTTTTCCTAATTTTTTGGGAGAATAAAGTTAGCTATATATAGATGACCATAGATGGCTCCACAATCGATCACTAATAAGTAAGCTTAAATTAGCCGCTAATTAAATGAAGCAAGTCAATTAGCAATTAAGCTCAAGTCTGACCTCGTTGAAGCTCGCTTCGATCGCTTATGCTGTTCGTGCTCGTTGAAGGTCGACTTGTAAGCAAGTCTATGGTTTAGTTTTCAAGGCCAATTAAGAAACTGAACTTCCACAGTGCCCCCCTCTGGGGGTATAAATGAGTGGGTACTGGCAAATGGTAGTTCTCCAATGGAATAACATCCCCTCCATCAGCATGGCTTGTGGGGAGGGGTCGGGCAAAGTGGCGAGATCTATAAGTGATGGGCACATGCTAGTGAGGTTAAATTGTTTGACCCGAAAGACCTATAGATAGGTTACATATAGCACCAAAGGCAAAGGAGGTCCAGCAGCCCAGGATATAGCCTGTTAGTTCTGTTATTTTTCAGCATAAAATAGAAGTCTCTTAGTCAATTCCATGTATGGTACATGTACCACTTCAAATGAATCTAACATTAAAACAATAATTTTGGGTTATGCTATTTCTGCAGCCCAAAAAGGCCTTACCAACATCTTTCACTCCAAAAACGTCACCACAAAAATTCCAAACCCAAGAAAAGTCCTCAAATCGTATATTAAAGGACGGTTTCAAAAAATGGTTTCACACACCTAACTATCACTGTTGTACCTGAACAACCGGCCCTCTTCCTGGCATGGCCCGAGGAAAGAGCCCTCGTACAAAATGGGCGGGGGTGCTCATCAGAAATTTTGAAAAGAACCCCCAAGAGGTACCAAGATCCTGTTTTGTGGGCATGCCTTGAAATTCTTTTCCCAGTAAAGAGGTACCAGTTCTAAAACAACGCATTATCTCCTGCCATATTTTTTCCGGCTCAACACCCTAAAGCTCCCGCTGTGGACCATTTGAGGCTGGACACCCTGAGCACCCCCCCCCCCTCCCTCTTTTTTTTTTAGATAGGAGTGCCCTGGGACCATAGGTAAAGTTTCATATCTTTATGTTTAGATACCGAGATAGACTGGGAAGCTTATATGGAGGAAGTTGAAGGTGTGATAAATGGAACATATGATTACACTAACCTGAGAGGAGGAACAGGTCCTTTGGTGTAAGGGTCAATTTAGATTAGTTCTTATAAAAGAATAATACAATATTTAGCATTTGGTGTAATTATTAATTCGGAATTGAATAATAGATCAATCAATAACAGGGTCAAAAACTGTTGTAATTAGATTTTGGCAGTAATGATAGCGTAATTCAGGTACTATCCTCCAGTTTACATTCTTCTGAAAAGAACTGCCAACCCAGCTGTATGAATTGCAGGGTTCTGAAAAATATTGGAGGTCCACATAAAATACATATCAGACATTCAACATTTTCAGCAAATCAAAGAAAATCACTGTCTCACAAACAAGGAGATTCACTTTTGTTTTATTAGAAGAACTGATTTATATTTAAAACTTACCTATATAATTTGCTAGGTAGTTCATGGTGAAACACAAAAACTGGAAAATTTGTTTTCTTTGCATCCTGTAAACGTGTACTAAAAACTCATTCTGTCCCATCTTGTTTTAGATACCCAGCTGGGTTTGTGTACATCTTTGCTGGATTGTATTACGTGACTGGTCATGGAACAGATATCAAGACCGCACAGTATATTTTTGCTGTTTTGTACATACTCACCCTGGTGTGTGTATTTGCAATTTACCACAAAACCCCTTCTGTAAGTACATGTATATTCAGTCCAGATCAACATAGCTCATTTATTATTATTATTTTATAAATGCACCCTTCCATTCCCACCACAGAAGGGATTAGAATTTCCTGGGGAAAGGGTCTTCTATGGGAGAGGAATGGATATTTAGTTCCAGAACTGTTCAAATCACCACATGCATTTATCAATAAAGAATTCTTTGAATCTTATAGGCCAATCAGAAGTGATGCATGCATTTTGAACATTGCAATGGCAGATAACCACCAAGCCTACTGAACTAATATCTCTCTTGATCACATGCTCAATTCTTTCCCTGCTCAAAGCACATTCAAGTTTAGGTTCAACCAAATGAAAGTTCATTATTTAAGGAAGCATTTTCCAAAAAATGAAACTAAAACATTAAAACGTGTGCAAGTTATTGGGAAGAAGAGATTTTTTAATAAGAGTATGTGATAAGCCATCAAGGTGTCATAATCCTCGAAAGGCATGGATTCCTCAGCGACCTTTAACAGTAACAGGCAAACCGAAGCACTTGCTTCTAAGTCAGTAATTTGTTTGTTGTTGTTGTTCATAGTAATTATCTACACCCTAAATACCTAGTAACATGGACATTGCCTTAGTCATAATCTTTTCATGGGCATTGCCTCAGCTATACTTTTCTTCCTGGCTACAACCCTGCATTAAGTTGTTAGTTTTAAAATGATCTAGTCATATTCTATTCACTCCCTAGGTTCCTCCATATGCTTTCTTCTTCATGTGCTGCACATCGTACAGAATCCATTCAATTTATGTCTTACGACTCTTCAATGACCCTGTGGCAATGCTCTTCCTCTATGTTGCCGTCAATTGTTTCTTGTATGACCGCTGGAATTTAGGATGCTTTATGTTCAGGTATGGTATTTTTATTTTTACTGACCTATCATTTGACACCCCCCCCCCCTCTCCCGGTCCCCCACCCCAAAAACAGAAGAATGCCCTTAGAAGCTCTTCCATGGTTGAGTATGGTGGATTTACACAGGCTTCCATTCTTTTCATCAAAATAAGTCAATGACTCATAATTTTGATTCTTTCTTAAAAAATAAAGCTAAGCGCCCAGGTTTCTAGCCTTGGCATTGCCCCAGAAGTCAATAAATTTTCAAACAATTCCAAGGAACAAGAATTCCAAACCCGCCATTTTAGAAAGAAAAATGTCAAAAAGCTTTTGGAGAAGCATTTCTTGTCCCCCACCCCCTCCTCCCTGTTCACAGTGACGAGTTATCAAAAGGTTTTTGTTTTATTTTTTGTTTTAATCAGTGTGGCTGTCAGTGTGAAGATGAACATTCTTTTATTTGCTCCTGGCTTGTTGCTGCTTTTATTCCAGTCCTTTGGTGTGTGGTGGACAATACCTAGACTAGCATTGTGTGCTTTAATACAAGTAAGAAATTTGACCCTGCCAACACTAGTGAATACTGCTTATTTATTACTATTACTAGTGAATACTGCTTATATATTATGCTAACAAGTAGATAAATAATATTAATATTTATTACAGGAAGCTCTCTCACCTACTGGTGATATACAGAGAGATCCTGTGCTAAATAAATCATTCATCACATCAGTGAAGGAGTAAAGTATGTTATAAAACTAAAATAATGCAGAAAGAAAAAGGAAATTACATAACTAAGAATGATTCCAAAAATTTACATTTAAAATCACATAAGGTACACAATTAAGTTTTTTAAATCTCTATCTAAATTATTCCAATCTTTGAAGGCATGGTAACAAGTTCTTTTCTTTCCCCAGTTTCATTTACAGATGGAAGTCTAAGATCGTCTTTGTTGCGTGTACTGTAACTATATAGATTGCTGTTTCTTAGGAGTTCTATACTTTGGGAAGTTTTACAGCGCTGATTATATTACCGTGAACACCTAAAATATGTCTGGAATGTTTATTGTGTTGTAACCAATCACATGCGAGATCTTCACACCACAGAAAAATGAACCGTTTCCTTAATCGGCCACGGAACAAATTATTTTTGTTTTGTTTAAGATATACAAACTGTCTTATTAGGAATTTAAAACGCCGCTGTTCCCCAAGAGGACCGCATCCAGGTCATCGTTTGAGTTTAGAAAGAAAAAATTTAGAAGCCAACGCGACGCGACGGCGACCTGGACCAGCTTTCCGTGTAACAACATCACATGAAGATAAAAAAAAACAACAATCGTGATTAGCATAATCCTTGCCAATATTTTTTGTAGAACAAGGGTTGATTTGTGTGGGCTAACAATTGAACCCTCGAACTACTGTGCCGGCAGAAGTTCCTTGATCGCAAGATCGCAAACTGGAAAGACCGCCGAAATTTGCAATCAGGCGTAACTAATTATTCCGATTTCGATCGTTACAAAAAGTTTGAAAATTCGCACGCCAAACCGTCGCGTGCGTCCGCCGGCAATTTATTTCAAAATCGCTCAAACCTGTATTTTTCGCTATTATAGCACACACTGCAAACAAATGGGAAGGAAAAGTAATTGTTTACTTGCTTGTAAAAAGACTGAATGTTAAAACAAAACGAAAATAATTTGTTCCGTGGCCGTTAGGAAACCATTCGTTGCCTTGTGGTTTCTGTGGTGTGAAGATCTCGCATGTGATTGGTTACAACACAATAAACATTCCAGACATATTTTAGGTGTTCACGGTAATATGATCAGCGCTGTAACCCATTTATAAACATAGAGGAAATGAAGAAAAAGCCTCCGTTGTTCTAAGCTTGACCAGCTGAGTTGACTAAGTGCCTTCGTTGCAAGAAAATACAAAGGTCTATCTAAAATATAAAGTTTTATTTTCCTTCAGTCTGTTCAGAAATAAATTTGATGTTGTTTTCTCCAGCTGGTACTTGGCTTTCCGTTCCTGCTGGAGAATCCCATTAGCTACATCACCATGGCATTCAACTTAGGACGGCAGTTCTTTTTCAAGTGGACAGTTAATTGGAGATTCCTGCCAGAATGGCTTTTCCTTAATCGTTATTTCCATGTTTGTCTTCTTGTATGCCATTTGACAGTGTTGATGTTATTTTACCTGTACAAATGGACAAGGTATTCAATTTTATAATCTATTTCATTATTTTGAGATAAAAATATTGTGTAACAATTCCAGATTTTGGGGGGGTTTCTGTTTGGCCCTGATGGTTTTAATAAGCGAAACACTTGTAAACTTGATTATGCATGGAAAGTTGATAAAGCCCTGCTGTATAGTGAATTTTGGAAAGCTGATTTATAAGTGTGGGCCTTTCATGGAACAAAAATGTTAAACTAAAATTTACAATATTTAGAGAGGAAGCCACATCAGCCTTAGCTGATTTTCATGCAGGTCCTCTATCTTGGTCGAATTGGAATTTGGAGATGCTGGGTTTTGTGGAGGGAAGTAAACCGGAGAACCCGGAGAAAAACCCTTGGAATAAAGCAAGAGAGAACCAATAACAAACTCACATATGGAACCGGGCAGGAATCGAACCTGGACCACATTGGTGTAAGGCGAGCATTCTCACCACTGTGCTGTCCCTTGATCCAATATTGTGACTGACAAGATCTGATTTGCTGGTTGTCATATTGTATTATGTTATTACAACATTTAACAGCAACAAATTTAACAGTGTAAATTCGCCAAGGAAACTTTATAATGCTATTAATTTATTTGTTTCCACAGAAAATCAGAAACTCTACAGTGTTATTTTAGAAGGCCATTTCAAAGAACAGCTTTAACTTCAAATCATATCCTTTGGACAGTAACAATATTGTTTTCCAAGTTTCATGGATTATTTTCGATTGATTTCAAAATAGAATGAATTCCACAAATGAAATAGTTGGCAAGGTAAATCTTTTGCAAAGCCTTGTTGCACTCTGTTATCTGAGATCCCCTCCCCATCATAGAATAATATTATCTGGTGTGCCTCTTGACACTTTTCGTGAGGGTTGCTCTTGAAAGAGAATATCTAGACTCTAGGAAAATGAATATAATTTTGAATTTCAAAGTTAACTTGTCACAGAGTTAGTCAAGAGTAATGTTATTGCTATGTATATCTAGTTATAAAGGGTTGCAACAAGTCAGGGGAAAAAATTCTTCAAAGTCAGGCAATAGTCAGGGAATTTTATTTTGACTCACTACAGTCAGGAAAAATTTACATTTTGAAGAAATATCAGGGAAAATTGAAATAATTTCATACCATTGAAGGCTGGAAGGAACATTTGGGGTCACTGTGATCTCAACGATATTTTTCCTAAATGAAGGAAATATTTTTAAAAAAACTTATCAGTTTTAATGAACGAGTGGAAAGGACGGCTGTGAAGCCAGAAGTTTCTACTTGATCTGACATTTTGTATTTTTTTTGTTTGGGGAAATTTTATTGTTATCAGGGAAAACGTCAGGAAATTTTGGAAAGTGATGTCTGTGGCAACTTTGCTATGTTCATTTGGAGTTTCTTTAATACTTATACCTAGAGATAAGAGGTTGTTAGAGTGTAAGCCAATGTACGTACCATTGATCAATTATCAGTTGTCTTTAACCTTGTGTACAGATTGTTTACGTGTTATTTGTGTCTAATTTTATTGGCATGGCATTCTCTCGGTCGCTTCATTACCAGTTTTATGTTTGGTATTTTCACACGCTTCCTTTCCTGTTGTGGAAGACGAATCTGTGGGTGTCCGTCAAGTAAGTAACTCATTTCTCTCAAGGTCCACAATCAAACTGATTAGGCTCTTACATCTCCTTACTGAGTATCAATAGATAGGTGGCAACATTAGGGAGAATTTACGTCTTTAACAACGACAACCAAACAGCACGCTTTAATTTCATTTCAAATACTGTAGGTGGGTATAACACTCTTGCAGAAAGAAATAAAGATCTAATCTTAGTTGAACATCATTTAGCAAGTAGCGAGAGGCTGTTTTTGATTATGCAGTTTTGATTAACCAAAAACTAAAATAGATTTCAGTTTTTGACAAATTTCCTTATCACAAATGCCAAGTTTTGTTTCAAATAGTAGTTAATCACAAAAGTTGGACAACATATTAAAATCTATTTACAAACCCAACATATCAATTGTATGGACTCCCCAGTCATCAACTTACATCTTTTAAACCTTACGTAAGCGACAAGTCTAATAATTTAGGAATTTTTAAGCGGACTAAAAAATATTCGACTTTGTCTCTGAACTTGATTGTTTAGAAATCTTCCTGTGTTATTACCTTATAAAGAAACTTTTCCCACCTCCAAAACCAAGTGATGTTTATTTTGATATTTTAGATGACTAGATAGCGTTGTGAGTGTTTCGTGTCTAAATCCTCCTCCGCCTTTTTTTTAGGCTCCTTGTTCTAGGGGTGATAGAGCTGTGTTGGAATACGTACCCCTCCACTGTGGTCAGCTCCATATCCTTGCACATCTGTCACGCTGCCCTTCTAGTGGCCCTTTGGTTCGCCGAGCCATTATTTTCAGAGAGTAAAAACTCACGCGAAGAAAGCAAAGCAGAGTAAACTCTTCAAAGAAAAGAAAACAGGCGGAACATATTCGAATGCAGTGGCGTATTGGGAAACAACGTATGGCTTACGGTCCGTCCTCTTCGTCTTATTAACCTCTTGACAAATAAAAAATGACACTGAGGCCCATCCACATTACACCGGAGGAATTTGAAAAACGGAGGTTTTATTCTTAAAAACGCATCAAATGTTTTTCGTCTACACTACGATGAAGGAATTCAAAAACACAACAATCACCTGTCATTTTGGATTTCTGTTTGAGGAAAACTCGGTCAGGGAAATCACATGATTATCGTAACTACATCGCTTTGGAAAAGCTCCGTTTTCAAAATGTTTTTCGTCCACACGAAAACAAAAACCCAGCATTTTCAAATTCCTCCTTTGTGAAGAGCGTTTTCGAAAGGCTCCGTTTTCGTGACGGATTAGTGTGGATGGTAGGCCTAACCGTAGAAATAAATTACTGCGTTTTCAAATTTCTCCGGTGTACTGTGGACACTGAGTTTGATGAGAGAAAAAGCCAGAGCACCAGACCACTTTCGGTTTAATTAACTACAGTCAACATGCAACAAGTACGTTTTCTACTTCTCCAATTTTGTGAACGTAAAATATTTAAAAAACAAATTTGACATTATAGGAAAGCAGTAATAACTAAATCTTAGGTCCTTGATTTTTCCCTTTGTCTTGAGGTAAAAGCAATCATCGCATTTTTTTTATTTCGGTAATTTCACGCAAGCCTGACCACACTCAAGGAAGCGGACACCTCGCAGAACAAGTCTTACTTTTATATAGATGGAATAGGCAATGAATTAATATATAGAAATGAAATGAATGTCCTGTATATTAAATGTAAATTCAACAGAGTCGATATACAATGTATTTCAGAAACAAAATTAAACAATTGCAATGTATTTTGAAGAGTTGCACTCCTTTTCTACTTACAATAGCCGCCCTTCCGAAAAAAAATCCGGGGGGGGGGGGGCTGTGACGCAGGTTAACAAACAGTGGAGCCCAGAAAAGTCGTGGCCGTATTGACGAGAGAAGTATGTAAACCCAGAGTTTTGGCGGCAAGGTTGGAAACTTTGCCCCACCCACACCCCCTGTTACACAGGGGTATTTTCATTACTTCTCCAGGGCTATATATGTCGAGGGGGGGAGGGTCATTTTTCTGACAGACCACCACAGACCTGTCCGTGATTGGGTTGCCATTTCCACCTTTTAATCCGCGATAGAGTTACCCTGCATGAGTTATTTACTCTTCACTTTTATTCATTTCCAGTTGGACAATTTCTCTACAAATTTTCATGTGAAATCCACGCCAGCCTGGCAAATTTTTTTATCTTTTGTTCAAAATGCCCTGCTGCAACATTTCCGACAATCTGGACAACTTTAGTTCCCTCGTAAGCTGGGACGTCTTGAAAAATTATAGCAAATTATAGGAGTTTTGGTTTGAGACGGTTTCGGGGTTACTAGAACCCAATCCACCTAAGACTTTTTAAGTGCCCCATGACCTCCCCCAAGGCTTTTGCGCCTACCTCAAAGGTTACGCCAGCCAAAGCAACAAGATATTTAATTATAGCCAGTAATCAACCAATAGGTAGTCTAAAACGAGTACTTTTCGGTGGAAATCTTGGCCTCCTAGCCTAACGGTCAAGGAATGAGTATTGCACAAATATAAAAGCAGTATTCCCTTCGTTGTGTTATGTTGTTCTAGGTCCCTTGTAGTATGTCAAGTCTCTTTATTTTGTCGCAATCGGCAGACTCTTCAAATTGACAATTTACATATACTAAGGTGAATTCGATAAAATATGTTAATCGTTTTTGACGGTCAGTTTATTCGGCTGACATTCCTTAAAAACTGACTGTCTTGTTTTCATTCATCTCAGGCCAGGATTCATCTCAAAGAGAGATACTTAATGCCTCTAATACTGTTCACGGTTTTGAGTAGAATGGCCTGTCGAGCAAAGACAAGCGTTAGTGACACATTCAGACGCTCCGAAACGAAACTTTTCAGCAAGGAAACGATTTTTGGAAAATAGCCGGTAACAATCGAAAGGCCAAGTTTAAATCTACTGTTTAGTTAGTTAATATTTATGAGTTTCTGTTTTGCACGCAATTGCCGATTTGGACCGATTTGCGTTTTTTTAATCTCCAAAGTACAGTATGCATTATGAAACTGAATGACGGAGAAAATATACGTTGATGTTGCTAATTACAGCTTACAGCTTCCTATTTCCAAGCAAGAATATAGTAAATTCCTCTTAAGTTGGAAAGGTGCCCCCATTATTGAAGTGTCTAAACTAGGTAAATAGTTTATACCATCTGTATGTTAATTGATTCATCAATCAAACAATAAAGTTTCGATGTTTTTCGGCAAATTGTTTAAACTGCTTAGCACGCTCAGCTAATCCTCGATGCAAACAGAATTTTGTAAGATTTTTAACGCAATTTTGAAACTCAGTTTAGGAGACATGATGTGAAAAGCTACCTTTAGGGGCGCCTGAAAATTCCTTAATTTCGACGCATGGGGCAAGGCTTTAAAATCTATGTTTGCGGAATTTCTAACGTGTTCAGAAGCTAGCTAACATGTCAGTTTTGTACTTTAGTCGTCCGGTCCCCGAGTTAATGCAAGCCATATCACTCTGGCTTTGAACACACCAGAGAAGTCAGTTTGTTACCTGGAAGTTGTTCCTGAAGAGTTACGCGAGCATTTATCGACAGTTAAGACAAGGGTAAGTACGTTTTAGTTATTCACTTGACCTTTGAAAATGCCCTCGAGTTACGATGGTTGCTTTTTTTCGCTCTGGCGATTTGAAATTTCAATGCTTTCAAATTCCCTAGTTTTAATTTTCCGTACTTGTAAGGCCTTCAAAATGAGCCGTGTTCTTCTAAAAGATATTGGAAGAACTCTACTAGTTTCAATCAATCAGTAAAGAACCTTTCTATGTTAAATTGAAGTTCTTCTGAAAAGCCTCCACTGACTTCAAAGGAGCCTTGAAAGTGAACATTTAGTTCTCGAAAAAAAACCTCTTGACATGCAAACCGCCAGGGCAACCTTGCCACGGACAAGATTTCCGGAGTTGTTTCTTGAAACATTTATTGATGTCCTTATTGCGTTCAGTTTAAATATGTTGGAATTTTTTCACAAAATCCGTGATCGGGGCCGGGATAGCTAAATGGGAAGCGCGTCTTGCGCGCGCGTTGAGTGGATGACACGCGTTTGTATCCTGCACCCTCGTTTTGAGTTTGTCGGAACTTTTATGCAATCGAAACTGTAATTTAAGCGGCACCCTCGTTTTCTCCAAAAACAATATAAAATCTGCGAAATACCTTTCTAGTTTTGCATTGGACTACGTTCGATATATCAACATTCTAAGCTTTCGGGTCAAAATTGTAATCGATTCTTTTTGACGAGTTAGCTGAAAGGTCTCTGACGAGTCCCTTTGTAGGGACGAAACATACGTATGTAAGGCATGTTAGGCCATGGTTAGGCTAGCCATTGTAAAATTCTCACACTTAAATCGATTCTTTTGTCTCTCAATTCCCAAAAGAGACTTGGATACAAAGAAAACAACACCAAATATAGAAGCTTGTCCTGAAAGCCTCGGAGCCATGTTAGAATACTGATATATCAAACGTGGCCTATTTGTTTATGACGAAGATTATTTCCCTTGTCCGCAGATGAAGCTCGTGGTTCTGTTTGTGACGGTGATGCTGTTGTCCTGTTTTCAGCCAATCGCAGCTCAAGGAGGAAAGGTGCTACGCATGTGTCAAAGGAAATTCTCGCGTTGCTCGTCAAGCACGAAGTACAGTAAGAACTTCAAAGCTGGCGCAAAGTGCTGTGGAAGGGCTTGGACGGTAAGGTCACTAAATGTACCCAGGGAGGGGATAGTCTATAAGAAATTCCTCCGAGTCCCGGTCTGTCGGGAGACTGGGCTACTACTTTCAGTTAGCGAAATTCATTTGCTTTCTAAATATTTCTTTATTCTAACTTATTATTATTAAAGCATGATCGCGTTCACGCTAAAACGCAGAGGATTTTATGGTTTTGAAAATTCCTGTAATTCCCCGACTAATCTTTTCTAAACCTCGTACATTACAGTTCTTCTAATTTTCTGTTAACCTCGTACACTTATAGTTGCTATAAATAATGTCTAAGTCCTAAGCAAGTTTCTGAAAGATTTCCTGGTGGTTTTCGGCGTTTACCTTCATCCCAATTTGTCTCCATTCCTTTGCTGGACCAATAAACAAGTTTAACAAGAGTATTCTGGTCTACAGGTTTGCCAGATTCATCGCCATAGTTGCCTGAAGATCTGCTCTTCTCGTTATCGGCAGTGCATGTGTGCAATGGGCTTTAATTACTACTGCTGAGGGCCCCTAGACAAGCAGAGCAAGGTCCACATTGGCAACTCTCAGAAATCCGATTTAACTTTACTCTTTTTAGTTTACTAGCATTGTCGCCTGTACAGAGTTTGTTACAGAACTGTAGCTGCCGAGACATCGCAACAATAAAAGTGAGAATTGTCACCAAACGCTTCCTTTGTTGTAACAATTCAAGTTCGGTTAAACCCTTAGTCTGTTATGCGTTTGTTTTCATCCTCCGGGAGACATCCGCGATTCGACCCAAAAAATCCCGTGTTGATGTCGTAACTCTGAAGGGACCATGTCTCTGATTGGTTGTTGCTTGGTTACGACATTTTTTCGCGAAAAAAAAAAACCAACCAATCAGAGACACTACAGGTCTTTACATTGTCTACAGAACAGTACATAATTCCTTCTTAATCGATCGGACTTTTCACTATCTTATTTGTCAAGCACATTGATTGTAGCCGCAAAGAAAGACGTCACAAGGCTTAAAATGAACGTTTATTGTTGCCTGCTGCTTCGCGCTTGACAACGCCGGGATCAGATCAAAGCTTATGGCCAGCAAAAGCACTGAAGTACATTTCGTTGCTGATACAATAAAATTGCCGTTCTTTTGCCTTCCATCTTGAATGGACAAGGGCGGTTTGGTCAAAATAACAAACTGTCTTTTGTATGAGAATACCTCATTAACGCAACACCTTGATTATAGACATTCGCTCTCTATATAGTAGTAATTAAATTACGGACCGATAGATTGCGTATAGATTAAAATCGTCTGCATGATATGTACAAAAATTCCTCTTAAAATTATTGGCATATAATTCCATTTGATTGAAATTGAGCATTTGCTCTGTAACACGTGTTTTTGCCCTACTGAATTGTTTGTTCAAAGTGTCAAAGGCTTTATCTTCTATTTATCCCCGCCCAAAAGCCACTTTCTTTGTCCCCTTGTCCATAGAGCGCCTTCATTTTATCTCTTCGCGTACATGTATCTCGACTCCACAGCGCGTTAAACTGGACTTCCGTGTTCTAACTGAAGTATTTAGTTCTGGTGTGGGTATTTGTAGTCATCAACTGGCACCACAGTTTCTTTAATGCTCTGTGGAGAAACCCATCTCATGATGTAATGCGAGCTGCCTGCCTTGTCGTTTGTGCCTGGAAACAATTCAAATAAACAACAGTAATATATATAAGCGAGGTTTTCCAATGAGTTGAACTTATTGAAAACAACAGGAAAGCGCGCGCGAGGAAACATGTAACAGGTAACTTCAGAAAAGCGCGGGAAAACGCGCAGCCTACGATAACGGCGGGAAAACATCATGGCCGGGCTGGCCTAAAGCCGGTTAACGCTAACCCAGGATTAAAAGTTGACCGATTAATTAATTTATCTTGTTTAAAAATGTATTTCACTTCTTATGTTTTGAGAATTTTGGTATTAATCAAGCTCAAAACTAAAGGACAAACAACATAAACAGAAAAACTCAACGAAAAGTCCCTTCCTTCTTTTCATTAGGGAGTTTTAGCAATGACGACGGCGAAGCCGAGGACGACGCTTAGTAAAAAATATTAATATTTTACCTCCGAATGTTGCAACTGTCTAGATCTGTTCAGTTCGCCTATCGGTCTAAAAACCTACTCAGGCTAAATATGTAATGACAGCGTTCAATTCCAAAGGAAGACACGAAAAATTAGCCATTATGGTACACGTTCTCCAAAATACGTACGACTTTGTCATTTCACGTTGTTGTTTTGCAGAGGACGGCAAAGAAATGGACAAAGATTTAAAATGCACGTGCGAAACCATTGTTTTGCTCATTAAACCTTTTGTTTGGCGACGTTGTCGTTGCCGTCGCCGTCGTGGTTTGCTAAAATTCCCTATTCTCTTTTCTATGACCTGCTTTGTGTCTCTTCTGCTTCGACTTCGCCGTCAGCCATTCTTGTACGCTTGCTCCAGCAGCACTGGAAACTAGTCAACATTGTTTTCATGGTGGCTAAACTGGGAAACATGTTTCAGACGCGAAATTTGTTTCCGGGAAGCAAAAATGTTTTTGACTTGAGGCAAAAACATATCTTGTTTCCGAGCAGCAAAATTTGTTTCCGCAACACATGTTTCCCGCGCGGCTAAATTGGAAAACATTTGCTTCCGCAACAATGTTTCCTAGTTATGTAGCCAGCGAGAAACACGCGGGAAACCTGCGGCAAGCGGCATAGGCGTACGAGCCGGGGGGGGGGGGGGCGAGGGGGGGCTGCAGCCCCCCCAGTTACAGAAGTTTTTGAAATTTTTCGGGCAAAACGCTGATGATTCGGGCAAAAGTACTCGGGAGAAAACTCTCTGAAAGGCTGTCAAAGCCAGGCTTGAAGGCTACTTTCTCCGATGTTTGCCTTGTCAAGACGGAGTTAAGGTCAAATGATCGAACGATCCAGGTAATTTGTTTTGTAAAAGCCATGTATCGTTTACATGTGTTTCATAGAAATCCACGAGATGGATGTTACTTCCATGAACAAAAGAATGACATAATCAGAACAAACAAAGACCTAGACGTTTTTATGGTGGCTCTGAAAAGAGCCGTTTTCAGTGGATTTTACAAAGAGCTGTTTTAAAATTTTCTTGAACTTCACGTAGAAGAAAGAATTTACTGTTTCTTTTATAGCTTTTTTATTTTACTAGGCAATCGATCGAAGTCATAGACTATGCGAGGTTTCAAAATAATTACAGTTTAATTCCGATCTCTCGATTTTTTCGAACCACCCGATAACTCGAAACGTAAGTCGTTTCCCTCTCCTCAGTCGAACACTGTAGTTACCCCAGATTTCTCGAAATATCCGATTTTTCGAACCAATTTTCGTTTCCTTTGGAGGTTCCAAAAATAGGGAATGAAAATACGTTCATTACACGTCAGAAATGAGAACGTTTTGTTTTTACTGCGGTTTGAGTGCGTTTGTACACTGACACATGCTTTCGGGTATTGTGTAAATTTTTTCGGGCAATAAGGTCACCGCCCCCCCAGGTCCAAAGGTGCACGTACGCCTATGGGCAAGCGTGGGAAACCGCGAGTAACCAGGGGATTGGCACACTGCTTAGAAAAAGCATTTTGGCCCTGATTGCTGCCCCATTACAATTTTGAGACCTTCATGGCTGTAATAAACTTAAGAGTTTTGCAAAATGATTGTGAGGCACCTACTCTTCAACTTGAAGAAAACTCACCTGACAGCCGTGCGCCTCCGAAAGGCTGCTGCCCGACAATAGATCCTGTTGATTTGTCGTTGATGTAGAAATTACCAGTAGCATCTTTAAGAATATCAGACGCTTCCTGGATAAAATGTCTGCAACGCAATTTCACACAATTGTTAAATTGGGTACCCTGGTTAAAAGAAAAGAAAAGAAAATTTCCCCTCTCTAACGCTAGATTCGCTTTTTCTGGGAATTTTGCAAAATTTCGACCGTATGGCAAATGGCCTCCACACCATTTTCTGAAAAACCCTTTGCATCTACACCTTCAGGTAATTCACAGGGACTGTTTCCTTCGGCTATTCCACTGAATTTTACAAAAGGTTACACACTGTTAAATTATTACCTGTCTTTGCCAAAAACTGCCCCGGTGAGCGCAAAAGGAGACGTTTTGTCAACCTGTGAAATAGAAATGATCTAATTTCAGCAAGCACTATATTCGGTTGAAAATCAAACATTGCAATTTCCTCGACAAAATTTAGAGGCTTGGGAACAACAGTCGGTGAAAGTTCAAACTATCGCTCGCGTAAAACACATCGACTAGCGTGCGATCTCATAGAATTTGAAACTGTTCAAATTTCGACCAGTCAAGAGTTTTTAAAATGTCAACTCTTGCGTATTTTCAGCTCGTTTAAGAAGGCAATGTACGTCAACAGATAAAGAAAGCTTTCATCTATCTTTCTTTCTTTTTTCGTTAGAGCATATATAGTTAGCAGAGGCGCATCAAATGTGCTGTTGGAACAACGTCGTTTGCCTAAGAAGGAAGCTTCTGTTGAACAAGATTTCGAGGAAAGTAACAATCATCGCTGTCTTTTTCTTACCAATTCTAGAGTTTCCTTGTATTTTTGATCCGGGTAAACGTAGACTGAAAGAACAGGCCCGAAAATTTCCTGCAGACAAAAAAAGAGACCCTTGAATAAATTAAATTTAAGTTTTTATTTAAGTTTTACAGGGTTGCCACTCACTGGACCAAAAGAAATCCCTGACTTTTTACTGACTGTCAAGCAATTTCACTGACCGCGCAAGATAACTATTTTGGCCATGAATCAAGAAAAATATGGATGGCTCAGATAATTTTTAAAACAAAATTGTCTTGTCTATACGAAAACATCTAATAAAATAATTTGCAGCAACCTTAAGATAAAATTCCCTGACGTTTCACTGACTTTGAACCGGGATTTAGAATTCCTTGACCTGATACAAAACTCCCTGAATTTTCCCTGACCTTGAATAAAATCTAATTTTCCCTAACCGTGGCAGCCCTGTTTTATGTTAAGGTCAAAATAAAGTTGAAAATATATAAACTCATGCTCATTGATTTTCGCGCATGTTTACCTCATTCATAAGTTTGTCATCTGGCTTCTTCGATTCAATAATGGTTGGTTCGATGAAGTACCCTTCACTGGAACAACATATCAACGTTAATTTATCAAGTACATAAGCATAGAGTATCCGAAAAAAAAATATGATGTTAGTTGTTAAGATTTTATGGTTTAATTTCCAAAGAAACATTATTTATCACAGTTTTGAGGAAGTACTTTGGCAAGGAGGTTTGAAGGCTTCATGGCGTCATTTCTTTGTTGTTGTTATGAATGTAGAGCATTTTAGAGATACATTTTAGAACAACGCTGAAAATTTCCCTGCACGTGGCATTCTGTTTTGATTCTGCTCAAAGAACACAACTTCTTAGTTCTTCTTCGGAAGTTTCGCCCCAAAAGTTAGTTTTTATTAATTAGCAACTTTTTAGTCTTCATGTATTGAAACGTGACCAATATCACGACAGTCAATGAGTTTCCACAAGTTGCCTGTCTGCGTTAACGTATACCTCATTTTCGTGGCCTTTGGTCTCATCGACCGCAGCTCAATGAGTGGAAGATAAATTTTTGCAAGCTATTTACTAAGTTAAAATTAACTTGAACCGCACCTGTCGTCGCAGTTTCCTCCAGCCACGATACTGAGGTCTTGGCTACCCTTGGCATAATCAATGTAATCCTTAATGTTCTTAAAAGACTGAAAAGAAAACAACAAACCAGCCTTAATTAATCTGTTTTAAAGCTCTGAAATCGTCTTACAACTTCTTTTCCTAAGCTGTCGACTCCTCTGCGCTATATACACTCTCAGTTGTTTTTTCAGTCCTTGATGGCGAATTATCATGTATTGATTAAAAAATCTCGCTCGAAAAATTTAGCGTGAAAACCCATTTTGCGACAACTAAACCGAAACCTTTGAAAAGCGTGCAAAATTTAGGATCGAAACTAACCAATCAACAAATAACAAGTTGTCCTGAGAAGTTCGCAACACCTAGCATTTTGTTAGTTTTCAATTTTGCTAAGATCTATTGTTAGTATTCTTTAACGTTATTGGTTTATTTGAGAAAAAGATCGCTATCTTTATTCTTAAGTAAGCTTCTGATTGGTCAACTGTTTTCCAAGTGGCCCGGTTCGAGCAGTCGCACTGTAAACATTGAGGTTACTTACCTTGTCGTCAATTACAGCTGACACAAATGTATCATAGTCTTCTGGCTGTGAAGAGATTTTCATGTAACGCATTAAGCTGCGTGGAGATTTTGTTATCAACAATTATTTTAGGAAATAAATGGAAATGAAGCCATATAATTTTGAGCTTAATGAAAGCGAAACTTATAAAGTAACCTAATTTTGTACTTTACGACATCATGGTTGTCAACATACCGAACCCAACTTCAACTCTTTGTGCTTTTTAACAAGGTGCTCCTTGATCTAAGAGAGGAACAAAATGAACCATACAATAAACATAGTTGCTATTTTTTTTTAAATTTAACTTAAGAGTCTATAGAGGTGCAAAAGGCATTAATTAAAATTGTCAATAACATGATTGCCATAACTCTTGCAGCCCGGGTCTTGCACATCTAATGGAAATGGGACAACAACCCTCCTAGTGTGTGTGTAAAAAAAATTAAAAAAAATATTGTGCATTTGAATAGCATTGCGACCTTTGCATGGCTGCTTCGCAGCGTAAAACCTCGCAGCTCCCTTAAATATTGATGTACTCTACAATGAAACTCATGAGGTGGTCTTGTGGCAAGTCTAGACAACTCACCTCTCCCCATTTTGATTCTGGAACATACATTCTTGAGCATGCTGAGCATTTCTGGCCTCCATATCCGTATGCTGCTCTAATGGTGCAGTTCACGACAGTCTCTAAGGAACAAAACAGACAAAAGATTTAGTACAGGTTATATTTGATTATGACCTGTCCAGAGGGAAATTGAAAGGGCATGTGGAAAAAATCCCCAAGTGACCCTTGATCTCACGTCGTATTCTCCTTTTCTCATAGAAGGAAATGAAATTGAAAGCAATTTGCTAGCCGAACAATCTTGCAGTCTATCAGCTGTCACTTAGGGTCTTTTTCCGTGCACCATTTCAAATGGAAAATAAAAATAAATCTCACACACACACCATTTTTGTCAAACCGGGTATTTAAAAAACAAAAATTAATTTCTCACAGGTTCAATTTCTTGTTAACTTTTAATACAATGAAAGATAAATCAAGTTTAGGTTCAGACTTAAAAAAATTAACAATAAATAAAATATGTTTATCATCTCAATTTCATCAATAACTTCCAAACGTTTAGTGGAATAAACACAGTTTTGGCACCAGCAGTGCAAATCATTGATTAATTACAATATAGGCAAAAGACCAGCTTTACCAATGTCAGCAGACGAATGAATAAAGTGGAAGTTCTTTCCTCCGCATTCTGTAAACACACAAGACAAAAATTGATATTTAATTATTTGTGAAAACTAGATTTAATCATGTTATCAGTTTCAAAACTTGAACATTTCGTAGTTAGATATGTCAGTAACTGCACAAACCTCCAACAAGCCTTGGGTAGGTTCTGTAACCAGAATTAAAGAGAAATTAATAACAAAGACTATTATTTGCTGAATGAGTATTGCCTTACTTATGATTAAAAGATGATTACTTCACCATACCTGTATACATCAATGTTCTCTGCAACTTTCTTCCATATATATCTGAATGTTCTGGGAAGAGGAAATCACAAAATAATATTACCAGACAGTCAGATGTTCTATAATTAAGTTTACTTTTTTTAGAGGACCCTCCTGAAATCCACCACTAGGCCTCTTCTTAAAATATCAATTTAATAAACTATTAGTATTATTATTTGTTCTGAATGAAAGTAAAATTCTATGTCGATGGCAGTATGAAGTGACCCAGCAGTCAGGCCATATGCTTCATCTTAATAGGTTCTTTTCTGATTCTCGCCTTTAAATGACAGTCTATTGATCAACGACTTAATGATCTCTACAACTTACTCAACACTGCCAGTAAAGTTGATTCCTGCTAAATGAGGTGATTTTGTAATGCTGTCGCCAAATGTTTGCCCAGAGGACGGGATGAAGTTTACAACACCTAGACGAAAAAACAATCAAGCAAAAAAAAAAAAAAAAACAATTTAACAGAGATAATAATTTATACAACATAAGAGTTTCCTTAGGTAACAGTATGCAAAGTCAAGCTAAAATGGCTTGTCCTTGACAACACCTCATAAGAAATATTGTTATTTATTAAATTAAATGATCAGTCAAGTTTATTTACAGATTATCACATAGGAAGAATTCATCATGAGACTATATTATACATGCTATGCATTTGCAAGTAAGACTGACCTTAGCTATGTATATTAGAGACTTAATTAACACTTGAAGTAAATCAATTAATCAACATCAAACTGAGATTACCATCAGGAACACCAGCCTCCTGGAAGATTTTGTAAACACCGTAGCATGCCAGGATAGCAGTTGAGGCAGGTTTCCAGAGAACAACATTGCCCACAATTGCAGGGGTACCGGCCAAATTTCCACCGATAGCAGTAAAGTTGAATGGAGAAATGGCAGCAATAAAACCCTGGAGAAAATTTAGTATATATTACTTTTAATGATTTGCCGAGACGTGAAAACAGAAAGGGCATGTCCTGACAGTAAATACTAACAAAATATCTTTACCTCAAGTCCTCTGTATGTCACTCGGTTGATAACCCCTCGTGGTTGGTGAAGCTCAGGGCCTTCATAGAGTTCCTGGAATCAAATTCAGAGCAGGTAAACCTCTAAGCTGCAATGTTAACTTATTACTTTTATAGTGCAACCTTACTAACAGAACAACTACAAATTTCTAGCTACAGGTTCTCTCTGATTGAAGATTTCACAGTCATTTCACAGATTTTCACAGTCTGGTACATGTACAGTATGTCAATGATTACAGCTGAACCATCGCTCAAACAGTGACCTAGACCAGTCTTGAGTTTCATCCACAGGTACGGCACAGAAATTGCAATCACCTTTCACACCATAAAAAAACAGTATCACATCACAATGGAAATCATTCACAGACTGGCTGATATGCTAATCACTTGTCAATAAACCTTTCCCCTCACTCACAGACCTTGCAAACACTTAACAGCATTTAAAAGTTCAAAATACACAGCCGATCAAGTTTATCAGTTACCTTGGCATAGTGGATTGCAAATCTATAAAAATCAGCAATCTCTTGGATACAGTCAATATCAGCTTCAAAAGCAGTCTTGGCCTAGAAGAAAATTAAAATTACAACACTATCAAAACTGAGTCTATTGAGTAATCAGTGAAACGTCCTACCTAGCATACCATTGTCACTAATCATCAGCTATTTTTTTAATGATCGGTTTTCAAGCCACTCTCATTGTCAATCAAAGCACAAAGTCAAACATTGCTTACACCTTTTCTGTACACAAGGCAAAATTTAATGCTTCTTCCTCACAGTCTACATTACTCTCCTGCTTTTCAATCAGCCAAACGAAGAGCAACATACCATTAAGTTACATAAAAATTTTAAACAGTGGCCAGGTGTTCTTTCTCAATTCTGGCACTTCTTTTCATATGTTCACTTTTGAAGTTTGGGCCACTTCGAACAGGACTTGAACATTAACTACTAAAAACACTGACAACAG
>OZ026598.1:2509770-2522270 GCA_964020085.1 Micromussa lordhowensis
GTTCGGTTCGGTTCGCATACAGTTGTTTATTAAAAGTGTCCTGTAGATAATTTGTTCTTGAACAGATCCTCTTATCAGTTTTGGGCACTTGTTTAGCGTGTTCTCTTTCTGTGTTCTGCGTCCACCATCTCGTAAATGCAAAGCTTGGTTGTCCTGCATTCAAGGCTTTGCAAAAGAATGGGGATAAAAATTTTGTTCCAGGTCTCTCACGAAAAATGGTGACCGGCTCAATGAACATGTTAGCGGGGAGACGACTTTCTCAGCTACAACCCTGTAATCCATCACAGGGTTATAAAATTGCCGGTACTGAGAGAGGCACTGTTAGTAAAAGAAATAAAAGTGTCTAGCCCAAGAATACAAGTGACCCAGGCCAGGGCTCGAATCCAGACTGCTTATTCAATCCGGCGACAGGTGTGCTAACCATGAGGAATCTGGCACTGCCAAGTTCCAAATCATGTACATGTATACAATAAACATCTGTTATCCTAACCTGTGTTCATGAGGCGTGCGTTCCCACTCTTTCCTTGCTGCCATAGCACTGTCAATTGCTTCCTTGACCACTTCCTAGTAGACACAACAGATGGTATGAAAATTCCATGTTAACATTTTTACATTGTACTCAGTGTTACTGACAGTGACAAATGTTGACTTTCTCCAAACTGTTTGCTGTTGCACTGGGTTTTTTATTTTTTTTCTGAAATCATTGCTACAGTCACTCTGATTAGGATATGTTAGATGTTAAATAAAAATCTGTTTTTACCTCTGTTGCCATGTGATACTTGGCAATCTTCAGAGAGTGCTTGTATGGCTACAAAGATAACAAAAAATCAAAAGAGTTGAATATTTTATCAAATCATTTACAGTACAGTATTTACCAACACAAAAAAGCTTGATGTACTTGTAGAATTGAAGACTTAAAGGAGCTGTGTCACAGTTAAACGGTTTGAAAAATTTAGCCTAAATTTTTCAATTTTGTTGTTTGTAATCCGTGTCAATCTTCTCCATCCTTAACCATCCTTGTTCCTTTATGGTTTATTATTATCTCTTTAGTGTTTTTCTATCTTTGTAAAGTATTATTTTCAGGTTTCCTTGAATTTAGAGGTAATTTTGTCGATGGTAGAAACAACTCAAAATATCGTGACGTAGTCCCTTTAATGAACAGCACACAAAATAACAAGAACTCTGGTTCACAACAAAGTCATTACAAAAATCAAAGCAGTTGACTCACAGCCACTTGGTATCTTGTGTTTCCAGTGTAAATTTCTTTGCCGCCAACAATACAGGGAATTTCCAGAGTCTCGCTTTGAAGTCTCTTGATTTCTGCTTTTAATTCCTTCAGGTCAACACTGTTTCTGTCCAGATTAGTAGGGGGTTCATTGGGAGGCAGAGAAATGCTTCTGGTGCTAAGGATCCTGAACGAGTAATCGACAAAAAAATACAAATCAAACTACCTCTGTCAGTACTGTTTTTGACCTCTGTCTCTTCAATAAGGGGCGTTGAATGATAAATGTAACACTTTGCAAGAAGGCGAGATTGGCGTTTTTCTTTGCGAGCCCGAGACATTTTGACTTTTTAAATTGTGAAGCCAAGACTTCAGAGCATTTTAAATGCAAGTGCCAGATGTACAGACTCTAAGACATCCAGGCATCACTTACAAAAACACACAAACAAATTGGGACTTAATTAGCTAGATTTTGTTAGCCTTGCAATAAATCGAGACTCCGAGAAAGCTTTATAAAGAGAGTCAAGACTGCAAGACGCACATAACTGCTAAAATAACGAGACTGCAAGACCCGTGAAATTCCACAAAGATTTTGCGAGACCCATGATTTTTGAAGGACCCCTTCTATATGAAACCCATGAGACAATTACATGTAACAGTCTATTAGCTCAGAACTTGTGGTGAACAGTGATTAATGTTTTATTTATAAGTTGAAAGTCACTTTTTATTTGACTGGTCACTTAATTATGATGAATAAATCCTTTCAAGGGTGTTCTAATTAACATTCAAAAACTCATTAATAATTCATAAGCACATGAGCCTATCAGAGACGTCAAATTGATCACGTGCATGAACCTTTATACCTGGTAAAAATGAGAACGACTACCATGATCTTTATATAAAGATCACACGTAATCTTTATATAAAGATCTCAATCAATTGTTCTCAATGCACGCGTTTTCTCGGGTTTTTAAAGCCGCAGAAGAATTCGCATGCACGTGTTTTCTCGGGTTTTTGAAACAATAGAAAAATTCGCAGGTAGGTGTTATCCCGGATTTTTGAAGCTATTTTTGAAGCTGTTCAAAACACTCGCAGCACGTGTTTTATCGGGTTTAAAAACACGAGGCGTATTGTTTCAAAAACCCGAGAAAACACGTGCCTGCGAATTCTTCTGCGGCTTCGAAAACCCGAGAAAACGCGTGCATTGAGAACAATTGATTGAGATCTTTATATAAAGATCACACGGAGATCTTTATATAAAGATTACGTGTGATCTTTATATAAAGATCATGGTAGTCGTTCTCATTTTTACCAGGTATAAAGGTTCATGCACGGGATCAATTTGACGTCTCTGATAGGCTCATGTGCTTATGAATTATTAATGAGTTTTTGAAGTACTGTTTAAAACACGAGCAGCAGTGTCTTATCGGGTTTAAAAACACTCGGCTACGCCTCGTGTTTTTAAACCCGATAAAACACTGCTGCACGTGTTTTAAACAGTACATAACGCCGCCCCATCTCTTGTGATGGTGGGTCGGTTGGTCGGCCAAAAAAAAGAATAAACACTAATGTGTTCCAGTTTATTTTTGCATATTAAATCTCACGTTTAGTTAATCCGTGAGATATATAATCAGATGGTAAAAGATGTACATTAACACGACTATCAAATGTCGAAACGATGTTAATTGAAGACAAGGACATCACATCATACAAATTGTTGTTAATAAAACAAGATCATGTGCTTTTACATTTAAGTGCTTGCTTCTTTGACTAGTAAATCTGGATTTTTCTTGTTTACTTTTCGAAAAAAATGGGTCGGTCCTGCGATGGGAAACGAAACATTTTATGGGGATGGCCTTGGTAATAGTTTCTGTATAATTCTGCTAGTCATTGAAAACTTTATCTAAGTCCTCTTCACAGACACTTTGAAAGCAAAAAAATAAGCAGCTACCATTGTGTTAACAACTCCACACTGCTAAGCTACGCACTATCTTCAACAGAACAGATAGTGAAATTTTATTTTGAAACAACAAAATTTATGCAGTACCATATTATTTATAAATGGTGTATGTGTGCCAAATAATAACCATTTTTATCCATTATTGTGTTAAATTATGTTTATAAGTGGCATGATTTCTTCAAGGCTGAACTTATGTTAACCACAAAATATAAAGCTAAAGAAAGGAAAAAAGACCTGCCACGTTCTGCATGCCTGATAAATTATTCAATGCATACATTTAATTCTGTACAGTCACCATTAATCCCACCCAAACAAAACAAAGAAAAAGGGTTTTTTAATTTTTTTTAAAAAACGGTTTCCAATATACAATTTTTAATTGATTTGTTACAGCAGCAAAGTTAGAGCAATTTCATTAAGCCTTCAACCGGCAAATCAAATTTTCGGAAGAAATGTTATTACATATCGGAAATAAAATACCAGATAATGAGGACAAGTTGCCAATTTGGTAAGCTTCCAAAACTTTTCTATTACCAGCTGTATCTCGTGATCAGAAGGGCGGAAATGAAGAATACTTCACGCCACCAAAGTTCTTCTCGATATAACAAGCGTAGCAAAAAATTGGAACGCTGCAAAGACGATACAAGCTCGTACAAAACTTTGCTGGGAAGTTTGTTACTGTTGAGTGTTGTAAACAGCGAACGGTGTTTCAGTTTCTCAAAAGTATTAGCTTAGTTATGTTTACAAGTTGGCTACCGGCACAAGAGTTTTGCAGTTTCTTCAGTACAATCAGAAACATGCTCAATGGGCTAGAAGAAGTAGAATCCTGGCTATATCGATCATTCGTATACTTATTGTATTTGGATCAATCGATGGTATTGCGCAAGTTTGTACAGTGAAAATGAGTACATGTTTGACTTGACTTGTTTACAGTTCGCGGGTAAATTTCTGGCATAAAAAAAATGCGCTCGAAATTAATGTGGTGGATGAGATCATACCTCAGGACTTGACTCCTGAAAACTGTTCGTGCTGCCAACATGATCGAAAAACCTTTAACAGGCAGGAAAATATTCCGGAAAATCCACGAGTACTCTTCGTAAATGCTGCTATGCTGAAGGCAAAGAAATCTACGTCTTTCTGATAGTATCACGCGTTTCTCCAAATATGGCAAGCGTTGGGGGTGTGTGGAAAGGCATCAGCCAATCAGCGTCAAGATTGCTCAAAATTATAAGCCCGCAATTTTAAACAGAACTGTCAGCGGTTCAATTTCAAAATGGCTGAAGCAGACGAAGCTGAAGAAATCGATCACTACGCAGTTTTGAACATTCGAAAGGAGGTAAATGCAGTCTTATTCAAATGTATAAAGCGTTAAATGTGTTTTCCTTTTGGAGCGATTGCAGAATACCCGGCCCAAAGAGTCGTCTTCGACTCTACTGCTACCGTGGTCCGCGGTCCGCAGTCGGTTAGCAAGGTTAAATGTATGTGCCAAGTGTTAAACTGAAGTGCTACCGCGGTCCGTAGTCCCACAGTCGATGAATAAGTATTAATCTAAGTGTTAAACTGAAGTGCTACCGTGGTCCGTAGTCCCACAGTCGATGAATAAGTATTAATCTAAGTGTTAAACTGAAGTGCTACCGCGGTCCGCAGTCCCGTAGTGGTGGACATAGAAATTATATAGGTATTATTAATGACTGCTACCGCGGTCCGCAGTCCCGCAGTGGATGAAAGAACGAGGTATTTTCGTGGTTTTTATATACAGTTTATTATGTAAATTATGTCGACTGCGGGACTGCGGTAGCAGCATTTAAAATTCCAAAAAGTGGGCCGGGTATTCTGCAATCTAGCCTTCCTTTTAATCAGAGGCAAAAAAAATTATATTTCAGGCTAATGAAAACGAAATTAAAGCAGCCTACAGGCGCATGTGCGTGCTGTATCACCCAGATAAACACCATGATCCCGCCAAGAAGAAAGTAAGTCTGGTATTTAAGCTTACAGGAATCTCTTTTATGTTCGATTGTGTTCTTGAAGTACATGGAATTTTTTCAAATGAACATTTCCTCTACGTAAGCCAAGCGTTATTGTAACAACAACAAAATTATAGTAATTAATAAAATATTACCCAGTAACTGAATGATGTAACCGTATGAATAACAAATTAAAATTCCTGTTTCTGATTGGTTGGTATCTTTGAGGAGCGTGCCATACTGCCGGCTTAACTACAGAATACCCTGCCACTTGAGTTAATTCATTCATGTGCATTTCTCGTTCTTTAAGTGGAATGGAGTACAGTAGTAGCAGGGTATTCTGCAGTTCCTCCCATGCTACATGATGAGTCATTATACTGGTTCAGTTATAACTAACTAAAGCTTCCATGTTGTCTTGAAACAGTCAAAAGTAACTTACAGTGCTTGTGTGTTGTGATAAAGGTGTTAATATAATTATAATGCTTACGAGTGCAACCTTAGGGTGAGAACTGTGCTGTAGAATTTCGAAATTCATTTTTCAAGATGCATGGTATTTACATGTGCTTTTTTACTATCTTGCAATTTCCTTTTCACAGGCAATATTTTGGCTCATCCTCGGTGTAAAAACCTGTGACACTCACCGGTGACGTAAAACAAAGAAAACAAAGAAGTCAACACGATAGACCCTAACCCTAACAATAGCTACAAAACAAAGAAAAACTTCACAGGTTTTTACACCGAGGTAAACCCAATATTTTCCTAGACTTGATTTCTAGCCATTATAAAGTCAGGTTGTGATCCCCCACTACACCTTATTGCGAGGGGCAAGGAACACAGGCTCACAACATGGCTGGAAATAGTAGCCTAATATTTTCCTGTCAAATAAAAATTGTAAAGTTCAAGAAATAAATAAATGAAAAGTTTTTGCCTGCCCTTTGTCCTCAGATTGCTGTAGAGCTGTTCAGTAAAATTCAAAAGGCTTATGAAGGTAAATGTGTGCCTAATATGTCAAATACTTGTATGGGGATGTCACTAGGCCTGAGTTGTTCTGATGGTGGTTAATGCTTTCCAATGTATAAATCACTATACAGTAGATTGCAGGGTTTGTGTTGTTAACACTTATCCATCGGATCGCGATTTATCCACGTGATAGCGTTATCCAGCCTTCAAACAACTGGGCCTGGGAGTTTAAACTGAAACAAAAAGCTGAATGTATGATGTGACCAAATAGTTCCTACTGTTTGAGGTTAATGAACCCCTGGTGAACTACTATAGTACTTCCTGAGAGTATCAGTAGACAACATTTGGCCAATTTCCTCTATGAGACATGCCTACAGGGAATCACGGTAGTTATATTCATCATCGAAACAAATATCCAGTCTACGATAATAGAATACAGATGCCACAGGATTCCCCGCAGGTGCATCTCAAATTGACGTCAGTTTTTCATGCGTCTGCCCTGTTATTGGTCATGAATTTCATCATAACATTGTCAAAGTAGCTGTGGATCCATGAGGCGATAGCCGAGTGGATCTGCAGACTACTTTGATAATGACAAAATTCATTGCCACAGATACCACAGGATTCCTGGCAGGTGCGTTTCATAGAGGGAATTGGAATGCGTCTGTTCTGTTATTGATCGTGAATTTCATCACAACATTGTCAAAGTAGCTGCGGATCTATGAGGTGATAGCCTAGTGGATCCCGAGACTACTTTGACAATGTTATGACGAAACGATAACAGGATAGACACCTTAAAAACTGACGTCAATTTGTTGTTTACAATAACAAATTGTCATATTGCCCACTCCTACTCGTCGTGTTAACATCACGTAAATTAGAAATTCGTGTGTCTGTGTGCCTATTGACAATGAAAACTCACCAGTGAGTGCATGCAGTTATTGTAAAATATCAAGTTCACAGCTGTTTTTTAAAATAATATTCATTTGGTAATAATTCTGTCCTTAAGAAGTGCCACAATAAGTTTGTTTGTTTAGTACTTAAAATGTTACTAATTATAGACTTGTCACCATCTCTCAATGTCCAGTCAGACTCAATCCATGCAAAATTGCATGATGCAAAATTGCATGTAATATCATGTATTGTCATGGCAATCTTCTGACAGTGTACTTCACTATCTTTCAACTTGAAAATGGTGTCATTATGACTAATTTTTACTTGCTTGATAATAAAATGGTATTTTCAACAATTTTTAGTCCTTAGTAATCCAGAAAAAAGAGGAATTTATGATGTATATGGTCAGAAGGGATTAGATGCAGGCTGGGAGGTGAGCAAGAATAAAACAGCAGCTCAGCTGTAGTGACAAAAATTAGCTGATGTACTATGGTGCTGCAATCAGATTTTGTGATGACATTCTCCTAATATGTTAACATTCAAGTGTTGCTGCTGTCTTTGAATGATTTCTTGATGATAATCTAATTTAAAGTCACATATTTCAAGCCAAGGACTTCTAGACACAAAGTGTGGCATATTTAGGGGGAATAGTCCACTTACAGATGGACGTGGTGGTGCAGGGGCCTCATGGTTAATGTACTTGACCCTGGATGACAAGCTGTAGGGGTTTGAGCCCTGGCCAGGGACGTTTTGTTGTGTTCTTGGGCAAGACACTTTACTCTCACAGTGCCTCTCTCCATCCAGGTGTATACTAGTACTGTAAGTGGGTACTGGCAAACTTAATGCCGGAGGTAACCCTGCTATCAACTAGCATCCCATCCAGGGGGAGTAGAAATACTCCTAGTCGCTTCCTGATACAGAAACTGGAGTAAGCTCCAGCCCGACGAGCCACTTCTTGCCTACCTACCATAATTATACTTAGAATCCAAGGCATGTACTGTCAGTATAAAAAGATTTACATACCACTAGTTTTAGTGTTTCGTTTTCTACTTATTACTAATAATAGAAGTATTTTATATCCTTCTAAAGATTTTCAAATTCAGCCTTTTCAGGAAACATTTTTGTATCTTAAGTCTTCTTGGCTTTTATTGTAGATTATTGAAAGACAAAGAACACCAGCTGAAGTGAGTTTTAGAGTAATTGGTGTATGATTATTTCTGTCGATGTTGTGCCATAGACGAGATGGTCAATCAATAATTAAAACAAATTGTTTTAATGTTTCAATCCTTCATATTTAGAAATTTGAGTAAAATTCTGACAACACCAGTTTGGTTTCTGACACTGATTGTTCAGAAGATGGGGAATGCTTTCCATCAGACAAATCACCAAGCAGTGTAGTGGATGGCAAGTTATAAAGCCAGTAGATTATAACATGGCGGCAATTTCGACCTGACTGTGAATAACATTTTGTAATTGTTAAATGTTTGTTTAGATTCGTGAAGAATATGAGAGGTTACAAAGAGAGAAAGAGGAGCGGCGCTTGCAACAAATCACTAATCCAGCAGTAAGGCTGAACCTGAAACGTATCTATTGCTTCAGATTTGTTTTATTATTCTGATATTCATTTTTAAGCAGTCAGCTTATTTACTAAATAAAGAAAGTTTGTCAGTGTGGATGAATTCATGTCTTGTTGTGATTATTTAGGGCAGTATATCTGTTGGAGTGGATGCCACCGATTTGTTTGACCGTTATGAAGATTCTTTCAATGAAAGGTAAGTTATAATTTTTGTGTTCTAATTTAGAGATTACAAAAGATTGTTACGAAAACCAATGAAGAATTTGCATCTAAAGGAGAAATAATTATTGTAGTTTTAATTAGTACTTTATATTTTGTTTCATTTTGATGTTGTTTATAACCTTGAATTTCAGGGTTTTGCCAAATATTGAAGTAAGATCAATGTCAATCTCACAGTCAATAGAGGTATGTAAATAAAGTGTTCATGTAAAACTCTTAAAGTGATACTATGATCAAATTGTTACCCCTTGATATTTTAGCTGTATCACACAGAATGCCATGAAAGAATAAAAAAGCTGTTTACTGTTTGCAAATACCTTCATTAGTTCCGGAGATATTTAAGTTTGAAAAATGTGTAAATTATGCAAATGAGATGACTGATGACGTCATATACTCAACCCAATATTATCTCAAGTATATATATAAATCAAGCTATCTTGGCCAATTTGCACCGCAGACCATTGAAACTTGGCAGGCTGATAGTTCTACAGGAAACACACCTACGGCTATAAAAAGTCTGTGTCCATGGCAACTCACTCTTTTCCAGTCTCCACCCACTTGATTTTGATATGTTAGTGATTTTCAGCTCGAAAAACACTTAAAGGGGCCACAAACCCAGTAGTTAACATATTTATATGCCTGCTGGATAATGTATATGAGGCACCATTTGCAAATATGAAAATGGAATGCTGAGGGTGGCCAGAAATGCCTTTAATTTTGGGGAGGTCTGGAACCCAGTATGTTGCCATGGTAACAAAACTTTTAAGCTTGGAGTACCTTTAGTAGATTCTTACTGCAAAGAACCAAACATTTCTGATACAAATTGGCCGAGATATCTTTTTTCATCATATATGAGCAAAATTAGGTTGAGAATATGACGTCATCACTTGGCTAATTTGCATATAATTTCAAGAACTCGAATAATATCTGGAATGAAAAGAGATATTTGAAAAAAGTAAACAGCATATTTCTTCTCATACAGACAACTTGTTTATGTTATAAAATGGCTTCAATAGGAAAGATGCGATTTTCATCATAGTACCACTTTAGATAAAAAAACTTGTGTTTGGCACTAACATATGCAGTTACGTAACATAAAGAGGATATTACACGGTGGCATGAAGATATATGCATTTTACTTATGAGTTGTAAAATATTGTGATCTGTTGTGTTCTATTTTCCAGTAAAACCACTCGTGTCTATAATAGATTAATCACAAGGTCAACCATAATGAGTTATTTGCCACATGCTGTGTTTTAGAGCAGAAAAACATAATAAGCATGGGCAAGTTTTAGAATTTTGTTGATGGTGTAAACAAAAAAGTTACAAACTTTATTTACTTTCCTAATATTCCCGGGGGCAGCAACATTTTAACATCACTATTGGAACACTGGTGTATTGTTTTCGCGGGGAATCAATTTTTTTCGGACAAAATTAACCTAAAGAAGATTTCTGAACCTTTATGTCCCTGTGGTATACAAGAAAGTTTGGTGCAAAGACACTTTTCTTCCACAAACACTCCTTACATATCACATTCATATAAGCAACCCACTGAATATATAAGCAAGAGAGCCTCTTAGCAGGCAGGGGAGTCCTTTTCTTGGCAGTAAAATGCCGAAAAAAATTCATACTTGCCCAAGTATAAATAAATCAAGCAAGCGACATCCTTGCATACCATATTACACTCCACCGCTCTTTCCAACCATTGCAGCTTGTAATATTTCCTGAGCCTGCAAGCAGGGTTAGAGATGTGCAGAAAGCTGTGCAGTACATTTTTCCACTCTGAAGTACTATATAACTATAGAAGGGGACACCATTCTACCATTAATATGATTTCCATGAAGTGTTTTAAAAGTTAATTTTTAATTTATAACGAAAAACTTCTCTCTTCTTTGTTTCCGTCAAGGCACCTCTTACTCGCACAGATACACTGACTTTAGCAGGCTCTTTAGATGTCAAGAACGGAAATGGCAGTGGGAGTGTTTCAGTGTCAGCAAAGAGGACTCTGTCACACAGATCATGGGGCGAGGTGAGTGATTACCATTGGTGGAGCTCATCACCGATGTCTGCATTTACCAAAAAGTGCCAACCAGCTTAAAATTTGCTGATACTGTAAGTTTAACTTGAATACCTACTTGAGGAAACGTTCTTAAAATAATAATAATAATACATGTAGTAATTATAATAATACACGTAAGTTGAGGATTCATTTGCTGACATTTGATTTCAGGCAATGTTTGAGGCTGGGAATGGTCCTACGCTAACATTTCGGGCATTTACAAACCTTACACAAAGAAGGTGATAAATATGTAATTATTTAACTTTGTATAATCATTTATTCTCCTCTTAGCAAATGTCATTTATTAAATAAATGTTTAATAATAATTTTACAGTACAATGGCCACTTTGAGGATTGAGGAAAGTCGCTGTTATTGAGAGGTGGCCATCATGGGGAGGTAGAAGTGTTATATGACACCTGTATTTTGGGGGGGTGCAACCTTAATATATATATATATTTAAAAAAAATGCTTATTTTATAGAAATCAAAATGTATCAATAAAACAGCAATTCGAATTTAACAGAAACAGAGACCATCGACATGCAGTATGGATCAGGTTTGGTGACCTTTAAAAATGGGTTTTTTGTTGATTAATTGGCCATTGGCAGGAGGTTATTTTGGCAGTTCGGGTGTGTTCTTGTGGCAGTTACCACAGTGACAAGGTGGCCAGATGTTGGTAGAGAGGTTAAAATAAGAGTGTTTTTTTGGAATGTCTGCCGGGACCAAAGAGGAGAGAGGTGGCCATTGTATAGAGGTGACTGCTAGTGGAGGTTCAGCTCTAAAAAATGGAGTGATGGTGACTAGTGCAAAGCTATCCTCACCCCACTAAACACCTACTGAGCTCTATCATTTATCATTTACACCTGTCCCCTCTCTGCCCCCTCTGTCCCCTCTCTGTCTCCTCTTTCAACCTCCATCTTACTAACAGTCCCCATAAAATTAGCAGTGTCTTATTTATCTGGTCTTTCAATTACCTTCTCTTAGTTTGTTTTCTCTTTTCTTTTTTAATACTGTAGTTATTTAATTGGAGGAGTTGCTCTTAAAAGTGATGGGAATGCTTTATCTGCGGGATTAAACTGCAGTGAGTACCACATTAAAGCAAGTTAACATTTTAATAACCTTCTACCCTTAATGGTTTCAGCAAGTCACACAGAGCCTGGGTGTCTCAAAAAAATATAAACTTGTATTCTAGCTTGCCCATTGGGACAAGTAGCTCTAAAATTTTGCTTGTCCTAGGCAAGTCGTAGTTTCCTCAGGAAATTCAAATTGGGCATTACTGTAAGAGATGAAATTTGGCATGGGGGGGGGGGGGGGGCTACAGAATGACTTCTGGCCCCAATTGTTCGAAGGGTGGATAACGCTATCCGCCGGATAAATCACTATCCAGTGGATAAGTGTTGACAAAACAAACCACGCTATCCGCTGGATAGTGATTTATTCGATGGATAGCGTTATCCACCTTTCAAACAACTGCGGCCTGGTCTATGCATCATTGATAGTTACCTCTGAAAATTGGTTTTCTTTGCACCCTGGTAATTGTTTTTTAGTGAATGAGGTGTATAACTATTATAAGTAAAAGAACGCCCCAGCCTTGCCTGCATGCGTTCAGCTCTGAATCCAGTATTTCAACTGGTCTATTTATAGAAGCT
>OZ026598.1:2527270-2532270 GCA_964020085.1 Micromussa lordhowensis
AATTTAACGTTTGTTTTCTCCTTTTCAGCGCATAAAATTCGTTCAAGTGAAGAGAATTTAACAGAGTAAACACTGAAATCATTATTTAAGACGTCCATTTTACTGGAACAGAGCGAGGTACGACATCATCCAGCTTCCATCAAGTCGAGGTGCTTGCGGTTTTACAATCCAAACACCAGGTGAAAAGCAGTTTGAGCTCCGGCCGGGAAAAGACAGCATACTCCTATGTTGGCTTCATGTTTTGGTGTGTGTAAACCAAGAACATTGAAATATCATTTGAAACAAGCGAGATGCTTGGAGGCCCACTTTATAGGCGATGTTTTCAAATGAAAAAGGCGGACGTGTTTTTATTATCAATAAAACTGGATTAAAAGATTGTAACAAAACTCCTTCCTGTTTAATGCAGTTTCTTTCCTTTGAGTTGTGGTTTTGAGACAAAATGTCTGTCAGTCCTGCACAATTGCCCTCCGTGCAAACAGTATCAAACCCACTGATAACGTAGAACTACAGAGATCCATGCCGTGTGTAGATTAGTTATTAGTTCCTGTTGCGTGTTTGCGTGCGAACATTCAGACTCTAGCAAAAACCAATCAGAAACGTTGCATGGATAAGCGTCATCAGTATGGAATGGGCAGACCATATTCGTATTCACGGTATTGGACTGGAACTAGCTTGGAAAGGAGGCTCACACGGGGTTAAAGAGGGATTAAAAGCCCGGATACACGGTGCAACATTGCGTGCAAAATTGCTCGCAACATTTTTACTCGACTTGGCTGCACGGTTGCAAAATTTAGAGCAACATTACAATTCGAGATTTGATTGGCTGAACACTGAAATTTGCGTCACACTAGGGGAATACTTGTTTGCCATGTTTGGCTCATTAGCATAAGCAATTCAGTTTCTGATGGAGCTACAAATAAATCAGTCCTGAATATTGAAAGGTCATAGTACAATTAACTCTGCCAGTGAATATGGGCCTGATGTATTGAATACTTTTTGTGCAACACGGGTTTAAAAACTCAAAATTTAACAAAGAATGTTTAACAAAGAACAAAGAATGTTTAACAAAGAATGTTTTTTAGCCCGTTTTTGCACTCGCGGAAATCACAGCAGACCAATAATATTCTCCTAAGGGAGAATAAGCAGGTGATCACCGACAAACAATCCATTGCCAACATCTTCAACAAGCATTTTGTGAACGTTACAAGCGACATCGAGGAACCTAAAAGTAACTGTAATGCCAATTTTGAAGATCATCCCAGCATTTCTGCAGTCTTAGAAAGCCTTCCTGATAGCGCGAGCTCAAAATTTGATTTCACACTCTGCAATACTGTTATTGTCGAGAAATGCCTACATGAAATTCGAATGAACAAGTCTAGTGGCTATGATGGTATTATATACCACGGCTTCTCAAGGACTCGGCTTCCATCATATCTGGTCCACTATGTTCCATCTTCAATACATCAATTATTACAGGTCATTATCCAAACAACTGGAAGAAGGGTCAAGTTACACCGGTTTTTAAAAAAGACAACTAGTTCTCTAAAACATTCACATTTTAATGGGATCCTTGCAGACAACTTATCTGCATACCGTAAACACCACAGTTGTCAGACAGCATTATTACGTCTTGTTGAAGACTGGAAAGACTGCCTGGACAAAGACCTTATGGTAGCAGTAATATCAATGATCTCTCGAAAGCCTTTGACAGCCTACCGCACAACCTCTTGTTAGCCAACTTAAAGCTTATGGTCTCAACAAACAAGCCTGCATTATACTCAGAAATGTTCTGAATTTCTGAATGGAAGGCAACAACGAGTTAAAATTAATGACACTTTTTCACCTTGGATGAGCCTCACAAGGGGAGTTCCTCAAGGGAGTGTTCTGAGCCCACTTTTATTTAACATTTTTATCAATGATATTTTTTACTTTGTGAGGCATGCCAGACTTAATATTTATGCGGATGATCAGCAAATCTATGATTCTGATAAAGACCCTATGACTACTATTGTTAACTGGTATGCTATAAATGGTCTTAAGGCAAACCCTGCAAAATTTCAAGCTATGATTTTAGGGAAAAAAACTTATGATTTTCATTTTAAGATTGGGAATGTGGAAATTGATAAGGAAAAGAGTATCAATTTACTGGGAGTCAATTTAGATAATAAACTTAATTTTTCCAAGCACATTTCTAACATCTGTGCAAGGGTACACAATCAAATACAAGTCATTAAGAGATTTAGACATATTTTAAGTAACTCAACTAAAGCACGGCTTTACAAGGCTTTTATTATGCCACATTTTCAATACTGTAGTACCATCTGGCATTTTTGTGGTGCTAGGAATTCGGAAAAATTAGAACTTCTTAATAAATATGCTTTACGAATAATTCTTAGTGATAAAGTTAGCACATATGAGGTACTTTTGGAAAAGCTGGACCTTATAGGCCTGAGTAAGAGAAGATTTCTCGATATGTTGATCTTAGTTTACAAGTCGTTTCAAGCAGCCACACCTGCCTATATAACAGGATTACTCACACCAAGAACCAACATTAATGGGTACATCTACACTACATCTTTCGGGAAAAAATCTTTCAAATTTCTTGCCCCCAAATTATGGAATACATTAAATGATGAACTTAGAACTACCACCAATGTTACCTATTTTAAAAACAACTGTCTTGCCTTTGTTACTAGTTAGATTAATTAATCTGATTTTTTTTTTACTATATTCAACATATAATTTTATTAGCATGTATATACTATTTATTGTACATATATCTTTATTGTTTTTTTTTTATTTCTCAGAGATATTAGCGCTTATGCGCTACTCTTTAATCCGAGTTGAAATAAAGTTTACTACTACTACTACTAATGTACGAGCTCATTAGCGCTTTTGCCACACAGAAAATTTGCAGTTTTTGAAAGACAATTTCTCCTTGAATATTACACCCAAAGAGCTAAAAATTTTACCTTGTACTAAGTTTCACTAGTGCTTTAGCTGCAGATGGTGGATCAAAGTTGGCGGTGGATACACGATGCAATTTAGCCATTGTGCGCAATATTGCACCGTGTATCCGGGCCTTAATGTCATTTGCCTTTGAAATTTAAGACTGCCTGCATTAGCCTCAGTTGCAAGCTACTTTTAGTTCCAATTCAATACCAAAAACACGAATGTGTAAAGGTAAAAAATGGTAAATATGTAATTTGTTTGAAATTTATAAACCATGGTGAATCTGCGCCAACACCACCTTGCATACGGTGGTTGCGCCCGCAGTACACGCGGCAGTCAAAATTTTAGTGTCCTCCGTAAGTGGTACGTTTCATGTGTTCCTAAATGACGTTGTTTATTTAGCTGCAAGAAATGTCACTCGAAATGAACCGATTATGGGTTTGTTTTCTTATTTTTTTCCAAAGTTGAATAAATATATAGGCAATATTAAAATTGTTTTGACCTATTCTAATACTTGGCTAGAGATTGCTGGGTTAAGTTCGACGAAGAACAAGCTAAAAAGTGCATAATCTTGCCTGGCGAAAATAAGCCAGCGAGTTGCCGGACGCGGGTAGCCCGGTTTTGGCGCCAAACTTAAATTAAAGCCCCAAAATGTTTCAAATATTTAATTTGTTACTACTGTATCTGTTGTAGTTTCTCGTTTTTTAAATCCTCCCTGGGTTATTGATGTGGTCTCCAGAGAGAAAAGTTCCCAGATTTAAATGCCTGTCGTGTGAACACTCATACTCTTGTAGCAATAATTTGTATAAACATTACCGAACTTTCACCGATCACCGTCCCCAACCAAAACCGTCGCTTAACTGCAAGGAGGCCACAGACTTATTTCTAGACGAGGACTTAAGCCCCTGCCAACGGAAAGCCAGGCTTCGGGAACTTTTCAAAGGAAGGCTTACCAGTGAGGAACTCGTGGAACTCGCCCTTCCGCAGATCGCAAAAATTGCTCGAGCAAGCCAGTTCATTTACGAAAAGTGCAAGAAAAAATCAGGAGAAAAAGAAGCTGTGAAAAACGAATTCATTGAACTTTGCGAGGACATATTCAGAACCTTTCCTTCTCTTCCAAAAGAACTTGCGCTGTCTTCACACCCTTGTCTAACATCACTTGTTAGCTCGATCAGGGATTCAAAATGTGGTCAGCTTCTACCCAGCAGCCCAGGCAGGGTATTTCTCCAATTCTTGGACGACCGAAACGCGAAAAAGTCCCTGTTAGAGAAGTTAATCATAGATAATAACAGTCTTGCATGCGAGACAATACTCAGTTGTTGTGGAGGAAAAGTTTTTAAGAGCACTCTAATGCCCATGTTTGTAAAAAGGTACCACGAGGCATTTTTGGAGTTTGATTTGGGACTTGTTTCCTCCTTCAATATTGGCCAAAACCAAGTCAACTCCATTCTTAGAGGCCACTGGGGAAAGAAGTTAGAGGAAAAGACTGGCCTTAATCCTATACTCCCCAGGTAAGTTCTGGTAATAATTTCACATTAGAAAGAATGGAGGGTCAATGTAAACAACAACAACAAGAACTATCAATGGGACACATAATAATCATAACAATTACAATTTCTCAAAATTTGATTGGTGCATAAACTGCCGTATGTTACTCTAACCTGCAAAGTTGTAATTGGACAGCTGGCTGTAATCAGTAAGTCCGCCTGTCACTACATTGATTACAATCCCTATAGAAACCAATTCAAGAGATTGCCAGTCTCCGGTGACTGTTTTGGAGAGAACTTCACACCCATTTTGCAAGCTATTCTCCACATTTTTAATTATGATAATTTAAAGCTCCTCTTCAAATGAAACTTTTACTTAGAAGGAGATTGCAATAATAAATTGTTATGATTAATTGGTAATGGGACATCTAGCCCAATTTAGTCTGTAATTATACTTGTGATTAACAAATTGAACTTCCACTTTGTGGTCCTCCAATTTTGTTAATCACTCGTATACTCGTATGATTACGGACCGAATTAGACTCCACTCAGTCCTATTAC
>OZ026598.1:2539770-2592270 GCA_964020085.1 Micromussa lordhowensis
ATGTGTATGACTGATTGCCGCAACATTGAAAAAAAAATCTCCATTATTGAGATCAAGACTTTCCCAACTCTGTATCATACATTTTAAGGGTTCGGCTTGAAAAAGTTTGTTTTTTAAGCAAGATGCTTCCCTGAAGATGATAGGTTTCCTCATTCTCACAACCCGCCATTTGAAATTGGTTGTAAAAAGGTTAAGAGAAGTTAGGGATTCATCAGTGTGCAACAACGTGGTGACAGTATTTAACAATTTTCCTTGAGCATCTTGCCAAAGGGTAGTCTCTCCAATAACCTCAGGCTATGGCTTACAAACAGGTCATGCTGAGAGAAGCAAGGTATGGTGCTAAGGCTTTCCTCTTAGGTTTTTTTCTTTGACACAGTTTCTTCCCCAGGGGGCAACTCTCGTATAAAAAGAATGGAACTCATCAGAAATTTTGAAAAGAACTGCTAAGAGGTTCCAAGGTCTGTTTTGTAGGAAGGCTTGAATTTATTTTCACTCTAAGAGGTGCCAAATGAGACAGAATTAAAAATCAGTTGATTGTCAAATCTCCTGTCATATTTTTTTGGCTCAATAACCCTAAAAGGTACTGCAAAAGCTGCAACTGTAGACCTTTTGAGGCTGTACGCCCTAAGAGGTACCAAAACTGCTTTTTAAACCTGTAAAAGGTACGATGAGTACCGATACTCCTGTCTTTTTTTCTGGGAGTCCCCCCCTCCCAATCTGGGTTTCTTCGCTTTGCTTGATCTTGTTTCTCTGCCCTTTATGTTCTTGCAGAGTCTATGAAGAGAACAAACATGTAATTCACACAAAGGGAGTTTTTGAAGATTAAGATTTTTAATCAATACTGGACAAAAATAAACCTTGACTACTATTTTGCAAATTATCCTCATTTACATGAATCAAATGTAGAAAGCAATAATAATAACAATATTATTACCTTGGTGCAATGTTGTTACTCATTGAAATACCTTTTTTCTCATCTTAGAAAAAAATGGTGTCTCTAAATGTTTGTAGTATTGCAACAAATTCAGTGATTTTATGAAATATTAAATATGGCCTTTCGTCAAGGCACATGCAATCTAAGATTTAAATTAAACAGGAATAAATTAATCTACTTTAAATAAATTAATTGCTTCGCATGACATAGTTTACTATTTTCACAACTAACTACCAAATATGATTATAACCGTTTGACCAGACTACGACATCTGCAATATTTTAGTACAACGTGTCTTTTTTGACTACAGTGTATCTGCATCATATATGAAATTTATCTTACATGTTAAAAGATTATAAAGAGCATTTTTTTTCAAAGTTATTTCCTCCCAGTAAAAATGTTTGCTGAAGTGAGAGTTTGTTATATGCTCATCTATTGACGAATGAAACGCATATAAAATAAGCGATAACCAGACGTAGAAAGTGACTTGAGTATAAACAGCAGTTTGGCAAAACTTGTGTTCAAAAGTTAACACAAAAAGCTGAGGAAAAGTGCATAAACATCTGTTGCTAAGTGCGTCATTCAAAATTACGAAATTTCAAATTCGATGAATACTTTCAGATCTATAGAAAATTAGAAATTACATTAAAAAGGAATCCATCAGAAGCTAAGTGTTAGCAGCAAGCGGACCCAAACCTTGTACCAAGATAATCAACATTGCATTGCAAACGTCTGTGTGACTGTTTTAAACATTTCCAAGAATATCATTTCTAACAACACCAAATGTCAAAAACAATTTTGAACTTGTGAAATGAAACTGATGATGAAATTTTAGCTCTGTTTGCACAATTTAATTTATTTTCTCGAGTTCCCATGGGAAATTGTTTTTGGTGTTATTTCAGGCTACTATTTATATCTTAAGCTTTAGGAAAATGTAACAAAGGCTGTAAAATGCCTAAGATTATTCTGGTACCAGGTTCTGTCCACTAAAAACTGAAATTGCTCGATTTCCTATCGGATTTCGTCTTATCTCGTGAGTTGAACAGCGCTATTCAATTTTGTTGCTCGTTGAGCTCAGTGATTGGTTAAAATAACATCGGCAACACAGTGAATAACCAATCAGAACGAAGCCTTTCTGTCTTCAGCCAATCAGATAAATGAAACGTCCCTTGGCTTGCGCGAATTTTCCCGCGCTTTTCACCGGCTGCCTGTTTTAGTAGTTTTTCATTCCTTCACACTTTAGTAAATTCTCAGCTCCGACTATTGCATTTCTAGCTTTTTGATTGGCTAAAAAACTCCGACTATTTTAACAATTATCCTGCGAAATCGCGCGGAATATCGTCAGATACTTAGCCGACGAGGCCGTAGGCCGAGTCGGCTAAAATCAGACGATATTCCGCGAGATTGAGCAGGATAATTGTTTTATTATTCAACAAATTAATAACAAAACAGCCTAAATCCTTGTAAATCTCTCTGTCGACATTTTCTCACTTCACTTTTTCTTCCCACGTACGAAGCTACGTATACCGCCGGATATCTGTTACGGATATCGAGAGCATCATGACCATATTTGGATAGTGTTACAATTTGTTGAATAATAAGAGCCAATAGTCGGAGCGTTACGTCATATGGAAAATAGTGCGCCAAGTTTAAAAATTTTCCGCACGCAGTTTTCAACTTCAGCCCTCTATAATGGCCGAAATAAAAATCGGCGGCAAAACCCGGTTTGAGAATTTACTGTAAACAATTATTCCATTCGCCCTTGTTGGATATGAAGTGATTATTAAAAACTGGATCATTGGATAATGCAATTCGAGAGTTTTCATTGGCTTAGCCATCATGGGCTATGAGCCATTATACCATGCTCTACGAATATGGTAAGCGTACGCGTGATTTTTTGAGGCGTTTTTATTTTTTTTAAGTTTAGTTTGCTCTATTTTTGGGGCGTTTTTAATAAAACAATTATTCCACTCGCCCTTGTTGGATATGAGATGATTATAGCCAACTCGGCGCTATGCGCCTCGTTGGCTATCTACCATCTCATATCCAACGCGCGCTTGTGGAATAATTGTTAATTATAACCAACGAGCGCGTAGCGCGAGTTGGTTATTTTATCACTTCATATCCAACTTGGGCTCATAGAATAATTGTTATATAGAACAACAATTGAAAAAAGCGCTGTACTCTCTTAACAGTGCATTGATTTTGGACGCCTTCCTTGCTTCCCGCTCGAAGAAGTTTTCGTTGTGTTTAATGAGTTCCACACTTCGGCATATGGATTACCCTGCAGGTTTTGACTTCGTTGAAGGAACTTTCTTTTGATGGTAATTGTCACCTTTTTCCTTGCACATCTTCGTAACATTTTCTCTGCCTCTAAGAACGTTGCGCCCTCCAAACTTTCTCCGCTGAAATCAACGATTTCATCTCCATTCTGTAAAAACCCCTGCGCACCACTGGTAGCTGAAACTTCTGCAATGAATATCGGGAGGTCTCCGTACGGAGAAAACACTCCCCCTCCGATGGTAAATCCCCAATTACTGGTCGTGCTTTCGCGTTGTAACTCAACGGTGATAGTTTTCCTCTCGATATAATGCTTTCCAGTAAACTTCCGAGCAGAGCCCGAAGTTTGATACAGCGAAGAGTTGGATGCCGAAGTGGATACGAAGCTTCGGCGAACGCGCGCCGAGGAACTTCGGCCAACGGTTGCTGGCCTCTGAGACGTGACCGAGTCCCAGGGAAGAGGGAGTCGTTGTTTGGTCGTGAAAGCCGGCCAAGTTGCTCTTACATCACAATGCTCGATGGTGCTTCGTCTTTTCAAGGTGCTTTGCAGGTTTCTCGAGCGCCTCAGAGCTACCGTGGCGGAGTGCAAAGTTGTTTTATCCTCGTGGATTTGTGGTAGGTCAAGAAATGGTTCAAAGGGCGCGAAGCTCTTGAGTGCGAATGAATCTGAGGCCTTATTCCATTCGGGGATGGCATCGTCTTGACACACTGTGTAGTCGTTGGTTTCAGGGTTGGTCGGCAGAGTATGCAACTGATGGAAATATAGAGAACATGTACGTTAGTGTAATAACATAATAAATACCATCTCTGTCTCAGACCGAGTCAGTTGAAATTTAGCAGCCATGGAAAGCCGTTTCGTTCTAATTAGGCCGGACACAGTATAGTGAAGCCAAATGAGATAGTTTAGTCAAATTATAACCACCATTTAACAACCATTCAATGACTTCAATGTCAGTAGTGAGAAGTTGTTGGTTTCTTCGCTGTTACTTCTCATGGTGTCCAGACAGGTTAACGTACTGCTGCAGATCATTTTTCTTAGTCGATTCAGACCTCTAATATTTACGATATATAGTTTTCAAAAATTATAACGGTCACTTTTTAAAATGTATGTAGACTAGCATACGAAACGTCAAGTTCTGTAAAAAATGCGTTGGAATACAATGTTTATCACCACTGTTTGTCAGGCACCGCGGAGAGGGTGGGGCTGGGGGGGCTTTAGCCCCCCCACTTTTTTGGCTGGTTAAATTATTATTTCAATTTTTTGGCAAAGTCTTACACAAAAAAGGTCATCGCGTTATTTTATGTCAAACGTGCGGACCTCAGAGGCACCTTCAAAGAGTCAGACTTTAAAATTTCCGTGTGACTTTCTTCCTTTCTGTCTGTTGAGTTTAGCTTAAAAGTTAGCCAATACATCTATTTCATGATATTTTGTTAAAATATGAGGTTGTAATACGTTTTTTTCTTTGTTTTTCATTGAACTTAATGTTAGCGTTTTTTGGATGCATTTCTAGCCATTTCAGAAGAATAATATTTCAAATTTTCCCGGGGGAGCATGCCCCCGGGCCCCCTAGTTGGCTCACGCTTGCGCGTTCGCGTTAGCCCCCCCCACTTGAAAATCCGCTCCGCGGGCCCTGTTTGTGTTGTATTCATAACCACTATCTTCCCCCCGAAAAATAATGCTGAAAACCTAATAATATATACCTAGCCTTTAATTCCTTGGCATTGTAAAATGATCTACTTTATCAATAAAATTCACCTCATTTTCCTTTGTGCTCTTCTGATTTCCTTTTTCTGTTTCACCGCTCACGTGACCGGTCAATTCATCCTCTGTTGTCCCGACGAAGGAAGACACTCGCGAAACTCGCTTAACAGGTTTGACATACGGGCACGCCTTCTTAGTGACGTCTATAACGGACGAGAGAGTCCTGGGGATGACACTCGAGCTGGCTGCTTCCTCGATAACGCTTCTTCTCTTCTTTGGTGACGCAATGTTGTTGTTCACCTTTTTGTCTTTTTTCTCGTGATTCAAACTCTCCAAGAGAGAGCGGTTCGCATCTTTCTTCCTCGCTACAACCAACGTGACAACTGCTGGCAGAGATCTGAAGATGGCCAACGCCTCGGCGTGTGTTTTCTCGCCAAGAGCTTGGCCGTTAGCCTCCAGAAGTTGGTCACCTGTTCTGACGCGGCCAGATTTGGACGCGGAGGAATTGGGTAGGATGCCGTTGACGTAATGATTCACCAGTGGTGTGTCGGCTCCTCCAACTAAGACGATACCAAGGAAGCCATTCTGGGGTTTGATCAACTGAACATGACACAAAAAAAAAACACCAGGTTTTATCTTTTCCTACTGCAGTAGTCATCACTGATAAATATTATGTCTTTGTGCGCGGGACAATTCAACCACTGAAAAACTTCAAATTGCATGGTACGATACCAATACATGATTGTGTTGTTCTTCAAAAGGCCTTCAAACCAAAGATGCACTCCCATATATAAGCTACATGGGTATGTGCCGCTGTGAAGGGTATGGTTTTCAGGCACTTTAGTCTGGGATAGGGTATAGAAATCAGACAGTTTTGGTTGGCATAATTTACCAAAAAAGTGGCCAGTGTATAAATAATTTAGTCCAGAACAGAGTTCTTTACCCGGGGTTCTATAACAGACCAGACTGATTGCAACTCGGAGGCGAGTTGTAAGATATTGGTTTCGTTAAGCTCCTGATGTTGGATTACGATAGTGATAAAGTTTCTGTAAGGATAATAGCTAGTCTAATATAGGGTAAGGGTTTTTGGTGCCTAGTCTAGAATAGGGTTGCAAAATCAAGCTGATCATGGTCTTGTACAGGGTAATTGTTTAAGTGCCGCAACAGCACACCCCTACTCAGTGATTTACAGAGTGCCCTCCCCCCCGACTTCAAACACAATAAATGGGAAGTGTGAATTTTTAGTCACTTTGTGCCAAACCATTCCGCCCTTAACGATTCTAGCATTTGTTTTATCAAAAATTCTTAATTATTTTGATACAATTATCTCCGATTACCTTCGATTCTCGATAACATGCAAAATCTCCGCCACAAATTGAGCGCGTGAAGTCAGTTAATGTTTCCCGCCGAGCAGTTACATTACCTCACGCTTTGATGCACTTCAGAATTAATTAGTACCACACGAACATACATTAGCATAATAATGCAAATATCCGACACGTGCTCCAATGATAAACAGGTGTTGTGCAGAAACGGACCGGCCGTGAGCAACTGAGCACCGTGCTGAAAAGATTCTCTCACTTTGATTAAAAAAAGAAATCGAAAAAACAATTAATCCCTGGGCTTCTTTATTCATCCGAAGCTAGTGAACTTGATGATCTAGTCTCGGAACATTAATTTCGCCGAGAATCAGTAGAAGATTGAAATTAAAGTGAAAGAATCAGTTTCGACGATTCAGCGGTGACTTATTAGCAGAAACCTAATTTGTAGATTTGATTATTTAAGTTAATTTCAACTCTGAAAGCTGAAAAGATGAAATCGTCATTTCAGTTAAAATTTATACAAATCAAGGAGATTGAGGTCAAAATGAACTTACTCCTAAGTGTTCCAGATTTGTCATGTCATTATGTATCAAGTGCAACAATAGGTCTTGGCTTTCATTATGTACATTTGACAAATAACATGTCATTTCTGCCAGCGGGAGTGAAACTGATTGAAAGAAACAGATGTTTTGTCCCCGAAATTAGGAAAATTAATGGATTTCACTAACAAACAAATCGAACACGACACGCGAACAAAAGGTATCAAGTCGCGTGGCGTGAAACAATAAACAATTGCTTTCCTCGTCACGGAGGGAATACCAGAAAGATATTGTTGGGGTACAAACTTCTTTTTGCAATGAACACAAGTACAATGAAATATTTCATTCAGTAGAAAGTTCGTCAGGAAAAAATACTGTTTGTGTACTTTGTATGTGATTATTGTGAAAACATAAATACAAACTCATCATTAAATCATAAACTTGTAAAAATTAGACTCGTGTAAGTTTAGCCAGAATTCAAGAAGACAAAAAAGGAACGCCTTGCTTCGAAATTTTGTTTTCACTGTCATATTTCTCAACTTTTTCGTTTTTTTTTTCTCGATTTGGAGACTCTTAATTTGGTCCTCTTGATCGAAATCTGGGGAAATTGATTTTTTTGTTGTTACAAAATCCAGAAAACAATGAAAAACACAAACGGTTTGTTCAAACATGGAACCTTCTTTGTTATCGCAGTTTGAAAAATTGACACTGACATTTATACACACAGCACTGAATGAAAAAAAAAATGCCGCAGAGGTGAAAGAGCATAAATCACACTCGGAAATTGACTGAACAGTGAAATTTCTGCTTTACTACTTTCAAGTGGATTTACTTTGCTCAATTTTTGTCTACTTTTGTTTCCACTTTCCCTTTATAATTCTCTTATCCCTCAATGTTCCGCTTTCCGTTTCCAACGAAGTTTGTGCTAATTTACCAAACCTCCGCTTTCAAAGTTATGACAGCTATTAATTAAAACATCTCCGGCTCTGAAGGGATCCACAGGTTGTACGCTTGTTTCATAGCCTGAATATAACTTGTACACGCGTATTTCGATGTTAAACTGAAAATTGAGCTTGTTTACTGGCGGAAGTTTCGATCCCGGAAACAAAGACACTTCAGTGTAATCATATACAAATACTCTTCTTCGCTTTCAAAAATTTCTGTGCAGTTCTTCCGGGAGTGGTGAGACCTTTATGAAATTCTTAACATCAAAATCAAGTAGACGATCTTGACGTTCAGTCACAATTGATTGATTTACGATCAATAGCTTTGTATATTTGTTTTCTAACTGTACATATTGCGCGGTGTTTTAAACCGATCAATCTGCGATCAGACGGGATCAGGTCTCTCAAGTTGAACGGAAATCTCTCGATAAAAAGATTGCTTTAAACAAATTGAAGCGCGCACTTAGCTATGGCTAGATAGGGCTTCTTTACCAAGAAGGAATTGAGTGCCCAAATTTCCGCATTCTTTAATGAGGCATGGCTTAGAAGCGAAAGTAACGTAGGAACGAACCTGTATTGAAAACACTCCCTCCTCGTCTTCTTCTTCTCCTCCTTGGTGGTAAACCTTGTTGTTTTGAGGTTGCTGTGTTTCCGGTTCAGTGTTAATCTTCTTCTCTTCTTTGCCTGACCAGTAATTCTTCACCACCGCGCGTGGACTAAATCCCTCAAAGCGCGCTCTTTGCTTCATTTGTTCACGGTCACTGATCGGCCGATTGCTAAGTTCTCCCAAAGCCTGTCTGCCTTTCCACGAATTACGCGCCATTTCTTTGCAATCGATCGGCTCGCAAAGAACAGGGTAGATTTCGCTCGGCAAAGGACTCTTGGTGTAGAAGGTTTCGTCGTTTCGCGACGTTTTACCTTTCAAAAAGTTGTACGCCTTTGACAAGAACGACATTGAGTTTGGCGCTCTCATATTTACTGGAATAGAATTAATGTTTCAGTCCCTGGTTTCAGAAATCTTTAAGCGCGCCTTCCAGCTTCATCAGGGACTTCTACCGCTGATTAGAACAAGCTCGAGTTGAGGTTGTCTGAAGGTACAGCCTTCAAACTGCTCTTGGCGGTCTCCACTATAAGCTGGCGTTGAAGTTTCACTGCCGTCTGTTCCAACGAGCCTCGTGTTTTTGTCACTAGCTCTTTGTTTTTCTCGACCCTGACAGCTCCGAATAATTAACAGAGCCTTATATGAATGAAAATGCTAATTGCGCGCGAAAACACCGGTCACGCCAGCAACCTGTTCGTACGGCACTCAATATTCAACCGCTCATTTTAATTCGTCCATGCGTCTCGATTGCCTGTTCTACCCCCTACACTAGCAACAGTACTACCTCAAGTCAAAACTATTTCGCGCGTACAATGTTGTTGATTAGATCCGATCACTAAGCAAAATATATTGTGCATTTACTAATAACGAATCTAAACATCAATTTTTGGTTTTCTTTCAAATGTTCATCCGTTCTCAACACGTGTTCCTGTCGCGAACAAGAGCGCCACACTTCAACAATATAGCACGTGCATAAGTTGAAATAAAAAGTCTTCTGTTTAACAGTTTCGATCTTTTACAGCACGTGGTAGTCTTGTACTAAATTTCTTGCTCTTTCTGTCAATGTACAATGATCAAAATTCACTTCTGTCTAAAAAAAGGCCTGAAAATTCAAATCTATACTGAGATTAATTTTTATTATTAAGAAATTCCATGGTTCTTTTTCTCTTTTGGGGCTTTTCGTCTGCTAGTTTGAATTGTCGTTAAAAGAGGCGCTACGTTTTCAAAGGGTTTTCATGAAAGAAGCCATTGCTTATTAAACTTTTTTGAAATGACAGAGTCTAAGAAAACAGGACAGGTTTCATCATTGTGTGTATAACAGGCTGACTTTAATATTGAAGCAAAGTCAGCTTGTAAAAGATCACTTTGACGAATTTAAAATTTCCTTTGAATCGATTTTATTCGGAATCTTTTAATGTCAGATCTAGAGAACCTGAAGTCTTTATAGCCTTCTACTAAATTGCTAGCCTTTCGCGATCACTTTTTCGCTGTTTATTTCTCGAACAGGTGCAAGTTTACAAGAACTTTTGTCTACTCAAAAGTTTAATTAAAAACAGAACACGGGAGTACAGTGAACACATGCAAAAATTTATAACAAACCAGCAAAAGGATCTCGTTTTCATAAGTACTGTAATAATTTAAGGGCACTCGAAGGGAACTCGAACTGAAAGAGAGAAATTTGCGGCAAAATTGGAGCAAGATTGTTTTGGGCATAGGGTCTGCATGCATCCTAATTTCCCTCAAAAGACTCCAAAACTTGATACAGGTAACTGTTTTGAGACTCTTTTGAAATTTGTCGCGATTCAGCACCTGCTCAGCGGGAGGGGCCGGGTGGGGCAAATAGGATCTGTATTAATTTCTCCGTACTTTTTAAGCGCGGTTCCAGCCTCCGCCTCCTCCTGCTGAACACAACATGTTCCACTCAAGTGTTATCTTACGTTATTTTACGTGGCAGCTTAAACACCCTGAAGAAGGCAGTAATGCCGAAACGTCGGCTGTTTTATACCGCCATTAAGCCTCTTTCAAAAATATTTTAACCTCTACTTGTAAGTTTACAAGACGCTACGCAGTTTCTTCAATTCTATTCACTCCACTCAAGTGTGACCGACTCTTACGCAAGTACACGAGAATGTATCATATATTAATGAAAGTGTTCTCCATGTTTTGGGGCCTATATATGAAATATTTATTTTAATCTGCCACAAATGGGTCTCTTATATGCTCACCGCAAGTGTCGAGCCAGTTGTCCCAGTTTCCAGGCCTCCCGGCCGTTGCGTCACTCCCCACTTGACGTAAATTACCCAGAGTTCTCATGGAAACGTTGCAAGCTAAGCTCCTTGGCTTGCTCCTTGGTGCAGACGTTATTTGCTGCATCCGAATCTTCCTGTCTCGGAGGTTTTTAGCTATATTGTTCTTTTAACGTCGAATTTGGCTCTTGATTCTGTGCAAGGCTCTTCACTGGACCGTTCTTTGGTGGCGGATAGCGAATTTTCCCCAGTATGAGCGTGGAAGACGTGAAGAAAGATGAAATCCTGAAGGGATTCAAATTGTATCCTTCGTTTGCAAGCTTTCTCGAATTTTACGCTACTTTTGTAGACTATTTTAACTTGTCATCACTTTGTATTTAGTGTGCTAGACGAATTACGAATATGGCTTACTTATTTCAAAGTCTAGAACTTAGTGGATTAGCGAATTGTGGCTCTCTATCGTTTAGTACTTTGGCGGGAGGGCGAAGTCAGAATCTTCCGTAAATTAGAACTGATCAGATTTGCTGTTTATCTGTTGATATTAAAGCATTGTTTTGTTTCTGTTATACAGTATACGGCAAGTGTTACTTTTAACCCGTTCTGTTTTTGTATTTCGATCCGTTTTCGAAGGATTTATAATACTTCATCAAATGTCAAGGGATTTTGGTTATGCAAGCTAGCACGAATTCTCGATGTCCAAACATCGCTTCGTTGTAGTTTGCTGAAGTAGTGTAAAAGATAAGCAAAGTTTAGATTTTAAAGATTTATATCTAATAAAGCGGATGCGCAGATGGTGTACTATTGTGATCGTGTATCACAAAGTGATTTTTTAATTATTGATGTTGTAAAGCGAATAACTAATTGACCGTGATGTTTCGACATAGCGTTTCAGTTGATTTTAATGTGTGTCTGTTTATTTGCAATCTGCGTTTTCATCTGACTTGTGCTATCTTAAAATCTTGAAATCTTTACCTAAAGTGACTCGGAACGTTCTTGACATTTGCCAACCACCCTGGCCAAATGCTACTGTGTTATCTGACTTTAAAATTTATAACATTTCTGGTTTAAATAATGTTGTTAAAATGATCAATTTCTTGCAGAGAGACTAAACGTTTGATCGAGTGTTAAAAAGTGGTCGATAAAGATCTTTTTCATGCAGGAATATTGAACATTTATGCCATGGTGCATTGTCATTCTAAGTGATCAACAGAAGTTATATTTCACCATTGTCTGGTGGGAGGTGTTAACCTTTTAATATTGTTAACAAATGCAGTTAATGAAAATGTCAAGTTCTGATTGGTCACTGAGAAGGCAATATATCACTATCTGACAACATCCATTGTTGTTCTTTTTAAATTAGCATGTTTGGATGTCTCAAAAAGAGAGAGTTGTATGACCTACATAGTGGAGAAAATGTTTTGTTAGCTAGTACTCTGTGATTGTTGGAAACCATACAAGCAACCATAAGAGAGAAACAAATATGTCAGAGAAACCTCTGGGACTTAGAGAACGATCAACTTGCTAAGTACTTACTGAGCCAGACTTCCCGGTACTGTCATGGATGACATGGCAACGTCAGATTTCAATGATATGCCTCTAGTAATCAATTCACGGAAGTGAGATGACCAACTTAGTAAGAATGTTACGTGATGTATTTAGATGGTAAAACTGATAGCGGACCATTCAGCCATGACTGATTTCTGTGACTTCTACCTCCTTAATTTGCTACTTCCTTACTTTTCAGTAATACTCCTATAATGATTCTGTTATGTTCTCATTTAAAAGGAATGATCCAGATTGAGACAAGCCAAAAATAACTATTTTTACGGACATTGAAGATTGAATATCTGTCAAATCAGACAATTTGATTCTGTGTAAATATTTGTTGTAAGCTTGGCTTCAGGGATCAAGCGAGACAGATAGATTGTACATATTTGTAGAATTCTCAAGTGATGAATTCATTTTACTTTGCTGCAAATGAGTTGTGCCAATTTTATAGATATGTTCCTTAATAATGATAAAGAAATTGGATGAATCTCCGAGATGCTGACTCTGGAAAGGTGTTATGGCAAGGCAGTGATGACCTGTAAGTGAAATCTGATCAAGCATTTCTACTTCCTCATTCTTTTGATTTTTTAAACATATTTCTTATGTCACTGGCACAAACTTGTTCCTGTTTGTTTAGATTCCTAACAACTCTGCATTACATTTTTGATCTTCCTTTTCCAGGTCAGTTCCTGGCCAAGAACATGAAGGTATGTTGTAACTTCTTTTGTAGCATTTTATTGCATTTGTAATATGTTAGCAAATGGTAAGCACTATTTTGATTCAAATAACATCTGACTTCTTGCATATCATAACCTACTTCATGTATTAGGGCCTGTTTACAAGGGGGGAGGGTTACCCTTGCAAGTGGGTTAATTAACCCTAGCTGGAGGGTAAAAGATAGCCCAGGTTTACAAGCAAAATTTCACAGTTAGGGTAACCCTGCAACCCGGGACAACGCAGTGTGCGGTCACACTCAAAGGGTCTACCCTAATTATTAGAAACTTAACTGAGTAGGTGGGTTAACCCTACCTGGAGTGTTTACAAGGGAAAAAGTTAGCCTTCCTGATAGGTTACCCTGGCATGCAGATAGGGTATCCCTCCTACCCCTGGTAGCCCTAGCTGCCTTGTAAACATGATGATGAAGAAAGAGGAAATGTGCCAGTGCTAGAGTAACCAACTTGCTAGGATAACCCTCTCTCCTTGTAACAGGCCCTTAAGCTGTCTTAAGACTGGTGATCAGTTTTTTTTTAATATGATCTATAAATCATGTTCAAGAGCAGTTTTCAATTTAATTTCTTTAAACTTAAACTTAAAAGTAATCACTCTTACTAGCCAGTCACAAAGGACACGTACAATCCGTTGAACCAATCAATACTTCAAGTAATTACATGTAGCTGATGTGAAGCACGAGAGCATGTGCAAATGAGTCATGATTAGTTTTGGTTACTTCTGATTGGATGAAAAAGTGGGGTGAGCTTTTTAAGCCAATCTTGTAGCACAGAGATGCAAAGCACTTAAACTTTTTAACACTCATTTAATGAAAAATGCCCCAAAGTGGATACTTTTAATTTGTTTATTTAGACAAATTTTCTGTCATCACCAATGCGCTACAAGTGCGGATGGTTTATCACGACTCGACCAATTTTGGCCAAACCGAACAAATCTTCAAATGCACCGCCAACAAAATTTGTCCCAGGTTAAACTCATCACCAATAGTTGACCTTGGGAGCTGGTGCCTTGGAGGTTGGTGGAGACGGGCCAACAGATCGGACATGGGGAAGGAGGTCACCATGACAACTCTGCATTTGGCCCCCACCAAAAGCACCATCACACTGACCCAGTCACAAACCCCAATACTTACCCAATGGAGGGAGGGGTGGGAGCAAGCAAAGATCAGCAATGATCTGCAAGCAATAGCAAATGACCTAGCACAGGCCAGCAAGCAAGCAAACTGAACACAGAGTACAGGGTGCCCCCTGTGAAGAGTGCAGAGGTACTAAGGGGGTTTCGAGGTTAACTTTGGACAAAATCGTTTTAATATCTATGTTGCAGGTCAAAATGAAATTCAGATTAAAATGATTTTAACCTAGTTTGATTCTAAATTCCCTTTGTCCTCTAACCCTAATTATTCATGATCCATGAATAATCAGGGTCAAGAACAAAGGAATTTCATTTTAACCTAAATTTCATTTTGACCTGCAACACATATCATTATCTTGTCAGTCATTTATCAAAAAAGCTTTTAACGGTATTAATTTGGCGTATCGCGGTTGTTTCTCACACATATAATATAGTTATTATGCTGAAAGTGTTGTCAGAATTTGAGCACTTTCACCACAGCTAATGCGGATTGAACAGGTGAGACAAAAAATTGTCACAACAAAACTTGTCTTCGGAGTTTGTCACGGACAAGTGCAATTTTGTCTGCTAGTGCAGATCAGCCCTTAGTTTCATAACTGAACATCAAGACTTGCAATCCATCATATTTGATCACGAGAGTCTACTTTGATGGAAATTCCGACCCTACAAGACAGGATGCTTGAATAGTTAAATTGTAACCAGTAGTCAACATTTGAACCAGTTCTGTGTTTGCATACAGTAGTTACTTTTCTGTGTTATTTTCAAATTAAGGAATTAGTTTTTTGCTTTTCCTTGCAGCAAGAGTACCAAAAAAGATCTTAAAATGCAAGGCTGTATCTAGGGAACTTAACTTTTCTTCTGAAAAAGAAATGACAAAATTCAGACTTGAACAAAAAGTTCTGTTCAAAGGAAAGTGCTTAGAAGGTAAGACTGTAAATAATTATTAGTTATTTATAATAATTCATCTGGTAGTGTTAGTTATCTGGGTAATAATGTTGTTATTAACATGGAATTTCTTCATTTGTACTATAATTTTCATGTAGTTTTCTTGTTGAAAAGTGCTTGCAATTCACGTTAATTAAAAAAAATTGTCAGAAAATTAGTATGGTTGACAAGTGAAATTAGGAAATAATATCACGTGTGTATTCCAGTGTTACATCATGTAAGTGTGCAAGTGTTTTTACAGGTGTATAATAAATGAGTAATCATGTGAAAGCTCGAGCAATTAAGGATTTACACTACGTGTGATACTTGAAAATTCTTTCAAATTGCACTTGCCTAAACTAAAAGGCACATGTAATTTTGAGAAGATTTTCAAATATCACCCGTAATGTAAAACCTTAATATTATTGCACTTGCATTCATATGATTACCGCTATACTAATCATGGGTTTTGGACTTGTTTATTGTATTGGGAAATTTCTCGACAAACACTCCCATGGCTATTTTGTGAATTAAGTGCCAACATTTTGTGCCAGTATTAATTAAGGAGTAATTAATTTTGTCACCAACTATTTTAATTCAGAAACAATATAAAAACACCTTGCTGTGATGACACAGGGTATTTTTGGAATGCGATTTAACTGTCTTTATTCTATCTTGTATTTGTAGAATGGTATTTTGATTTTGGATTTGTTATCCCGTCATCAACAAACACATGGCAGTCACTCATAGAGGCTGCTCCTGAATCACAGATGATGCCTGCAAATGTTTTAAAGTAAGTAGTTAATATTTAATTCTTTGACATTAATCCTCTGTCCAGGGCGACATTGTGTTGTGTTGTTGGGTAAGACACTTTGTTGTCACTTTGCCTCACTCCATCCAGTTGTACAGGTGTATCATACTGGGGAACTCCCTTTTTGCTCCAGGCTGTCATCAAGAGGGCGGAGAGAGGAAGGGGAGGGGGAGTAGAAATTTTATTGGTCACTTCTTGCCATGGAAACCAGAGATATGTGCCAGCATGATGGGTCAGTTAAGGCCCAAATACAAACTTCAACTACTCTAGTAACTAAAGATAAATTAGTGTTTACATGTAGCAATATAGCTCAAAACCAAAAATGTATGGAAAGTAGAAAAGGTCCATGCATGCATGCAAAGAAAGTTGTGTCCAATGCACATTGTTAGGGGTTAGTGGATTCTATCTCTTATTCAGTTGCCTGACAGGCAAGTTTAGTATTGTGGGAATTTTTTTTCCAAATTGCAGACTGAACTACTGTAAGAGGTGAATTTTTCGAGAGCTAGTGAGAATGAGTTTTGGGCCTATACTTAGCACATCAGAGCGACAGCTTGCTCAAAGGGCATGCATCTTTCTTTTCTCTGCTTTTTATGTATTTTCCATTTGAAAGTGAAATCCTCATAGGAATAGTTTTTATCCCCAAGGAAACTTTTCAATAATTATATAATTCATTTTCACCGAATACAGAAACAATAATGTGTAATTTTTTTCTCTTTCAGTGGCAATGTGGTTATTGAAACAAAGTTCTTTGACGGTGACCTCCTGGTCAGCACCTCTAAAGTGCGTGTTTATTATGTCTGACCAAGACATGGCAGCATTTTTCTATGCAGAAACTTAATAATATCTAAGATGTACAGTACTGTCTAAAGCCATGAAGACTATTTTATGTCACCTAGATTAGTAGCTAGAATGATCTCTGTCTATGTTGCACTAACAATTAATATAATATTTTGAGTTCCTTGAAAGGAAGTTTTTAGTTGATGTTAACTAACTTCTAAATTTTGTACATGTAGATGAATTTGATTATTTATATACTAGTCAATGTAATGTATAACAGATCCAGCAGTTTAAACTTTGCAAGGTATTGCGTGTATTTCAAGTGATTTGTTAGCTTGCGAGCAGGCTCTCGCTGGAGCGCAAGCTGTGAGACGAGAAAGTAAGCCTGCTCTGTTCTCTGCAAATTTTTCATTTCAACCCCTGGAAACCACAGAAAAAAAATAAGTCAATTGGTTTTCACCAGAGGTACATGTATAAACTTTGGCTGCTCAGGTTTCTTGGAAGAATTTTATTTCTTTTATAAAAACATGCAGATACGATACACATTGTTGATAAAGTTCTGGCGAGGAAAAACCAAAGTTTTCAGCAATCTGGTCTTTGATGATGCTGGTACATGTAAATGGCAAACACTTTTGTGTTGTTTCGTTGCCTGCTTGCCATCACGTACGTTTGTAATATTTAACTCTTTCCATATCTAGTTGGCAGTAATGGCAAGTACGTCTTGATTCATCAACATACTTTCACCTGCAATTTCCTCCTCTCCCTTTGAAATTTAACCAGAAATAGACTGGAACTTTGTTAAAACATAAGTAACACAAGCACTCAACTCTTTCTCTGACTCCATATGTTAACGACAGTTGCCACTGTAAGATCCTGCGGAAAATTACTATTACCGACTCTATGGGGATCTAATCGCTCCTCATCAAAAATCATAGATTGACAATTTTCTTGCCTTTCCCGCCTTTTGGCCAGTGGTATTTCACTTCACTTATGCAAGGTAGAAATGAAAAATTTACAGAGATCTAGGTAGGCTCGCTTTATTGGTGTGTGACTCAAAGGTGAGCCTGCTCGCAGGCTAGTGATTTGTTCAATTTGTGTATTCTATCAGTTGTTACATATATGTTTGCTTTGCTGTGTACATATCCTGTAATTACTATAAATGCGATGAACTGGTAGACAGTGCTAATTGTTTTCAGGAATGACAGGTTGAAACAAATCCTATAAATAAAACATTCAAACGCGGGAAGTCAAGTCAAGTCAAACCAACACTAAGGAATTAATTTATACAGTCTGTTGGTCTGAGGAGAGGGTGGTTTGTCCTGTTTTCAATGTCTTTGTGATATCAAAAATTAACGTGAGTGTTTTCATACGTGCTGTGTATGTTGGCAGCGTTGTCGGGGGCTATAGCTATAAAACAAGCAGACTGTTGATGAATGACACCAGCTAAAAAAAGTTAACAAATTGACATCGGCTTTTCATGCGTCTGTCATGTTATTGATCATGAATTTCATCAAAACATTGTCAAAGTAGCTGTGGATCCATGAGGTGATAGCCGAGTGGATCAGCAGACTACTTTGACAATGCTATGACAAAATTCATTGTCAATAACAGGACAGATGGCAGAAAATCTGATGTCAATTTGTTTTTTACGATATAGCAAATTGTCAAATTGTCTGCTCTTGCTTGATGACACATCACATAAATTATAAAGTTATGTGTCTGTCCGCTTATTGACAGTGAAAATAGGCTAATGAGTGTGCAGGAATTTCTGCAGTTATCGTAAAAGAGTAATTTGATAATATTGGAGTGGAGTCAAAACACACACACAGTCAGTCGAGATAGATTTATTTATTATTAGACAATATTTTAAACACCCCTCTTCACTGACTCTTCTGAGAAAGTTGTGCCACATAACCCTGAACTTGTTCAGTGTTGGGTTGGGCTTGCTTGCAGTCCATTGCTACTAAGTAAAAATCACTTGCAAGCCAGTCAAGGTTTCATAAGACACTGCCTTAGAGACACTTGTGTTAGATTGTTGATAATAACAAGTGATATGTAAAATGTTGCATAATACGTGATTTGTTCTACTTGATCGTTTTTGTGCATTCATTTAGTGGCTTTATTTTATTTGTACTTGTTTTATTTTGTCAAATCAAGAATCAGTCAGCTGTTTATTTTTTTCATCAGTAGTATGGCTGTTGACAGCATACTGATTGTAAATCATACATATATGTCACAATAAAAAGAATCTTAAGGAATCTTTTGCACTTTTGTAGCCAAAGCCATCAGCAAAAGTAAAATAGGTTACTTCTACATGCATACATGTTGACTATGCAGGCTTTGTGTGGGAATTGCAGTTATCCAATGGTTAGTGTATTCAGAGACTGAGATAGGCCATCTTGAATTAACTTTATCCTCTTTCTCAAAGTGAGTCTTGATGGCTATCCTTTCATATGCAGATAAGATTTCATTCACATGCAAATTAAACTCATTTTTCTATGAATGGTTGTGTGCAACTTGGAAATCAGCTATTGTTCGATCCAGGTTGAAGCCCTGGTTAGGGTCCTGTTTTTATTTTACGGGGAGCTTCCACCCCGAGGTCCAACCTCTTACCCTTTTGTTTACCATTTTGACACAAAAAGTACTCGTTTTGCATACCTTTATTTGAAAAAGGTACCTTTTTTACACTGATGCTTTCATAAGCGACTCGTATTATGAATAAGTCTTGTCATTCATGTAGTGCGTAATAAATTAAATGATGCACCATAAGGTGCGTCTGTTTAAGATGGCTTACTACAGTTTTTTCGAGACTCGGTAGCGCGCGCTACGATTGCCTGCCAGATGTCAGTATTATTAACCCTAAGAACCACTTCAGCACTTGAAAGGCGTTAAAATCACTGGTTACGAAGCGATAGTTTCAAACTCCGTTCAACTAATAAAATATGACAAAAGGTCGATAAACAACTGGTAAACGGAGCTGTAATTTACTCGCTTTCTCGCACGCAAGAGGTTATAAAAGCCAGTCTTTTGATCAAGGATTGCTCGAAAACCTACCTTACAACCTTTGATTAATTTTTCACTGTTGATTTGTAGGGATTAATCGCGTTTTCCAAAAAATCTGTAAGACAAATTTTGAGCCATTTTTGCTTTCACATTTTCTTAGTTTAGAAAATATCTGCCTTACAGATTTTATTTTGCATGAATGTTATATATCTGAGCCAATTTCTAATTCTTGAAATTTTGAGGTGGGGTCATACGGGTAGATTTTGAGAAAAACGTCATTTAACGTACTAGTGCCCAGTCTCTCCTTAGGTGCTCGGTCGTTCATTTTGGCCGTTTGTTGACGTTTAAATTAGCTTAAGGTAATTCCCTTGAAATTGATCTACTATCAAACTTTTTTTGAAACTTGGCGTAATGAACATTCATGATATGAACATTTCAAAAATGCAATAAAAAAATGGGGTCACCGTGCCTGTTTACGCGTCAGCAGGCTCTCAAAATGGGGTATTTTTACTGGTTGCGCGTTAAAAGTTCGAATTACCTTCATACAGAATTAAATCTTGGTTACTTGAAAGGCACAAAGTTTTGTCTTGAAAGTGAAGCTTCATTTATTGACATAAGCTATATTGCTTCATTTAAGCCGGTTTTGATTGCCTGGTTGCGGGAATATTGCACTTTTTCGGACAGTTCCGTGGTTAACTTGAAGTCCTCGCCTTGGCCAAAATACACCCATTTGGGAACTGTTTTCCAAAAAAAATCATGTTCTACTATCAAACTTTTTTTCCTCTTAAAATATGTTCTTCATTAGACGGTTCTTAGCAAATACCTGAAAAAAAAATCGGGGGTCACCGTGCTCGTTTAAGAGAAAAGGAGAGTTTATTCCGTTATCGAGCTTAGTTATGGTTTGAGGGAAATCTCTTACGTTTTGCGTGTGCACGCGCTCATGTGCGCGCGCTGATGACGCGAAAATCGTGCGCAGTAGGGATGCGCAATGCAATACTAAGGAATTACCTTAAATTGTTGAAGTTTCACATAAAATGGTAAAAGAGCGAAGAAAGGAAAAACGTCTTGGAACATTTTTCAAAAGAGTTAGAAGTTGGGCTGTTACAATTCATCAAAACTCCAGTAAGCCAACTTAAAAATATTTTATTTCAAGGCCCTTTAAAATAACTGAATGACTCTGATTTCCCTACCCTTTTCCCTACCTAGATATGTGAAATCCCTTACCCCCTTTCGGGCGGGGTCTCTATGTATAGGCCATTATAGAGAGTACCCCGGGCGGGGTCATGGCTTGGTGTTCAACTAAAGTATAACACAAACTGTCGCGGTGCTTTTCTCCGCTCAGACGTTTAAACAGATGTAATGAACGTACAACTGAACTACCCACTTCATATAAAATGTTGTGAAACTGATAAAAGGAACTCGGAAATAACCATTGCGCCTCTAAAATACTCAGAGAAGGCTAGAAAGGGAGCTACATGTACTGAATGCGTTTATTCTGTATGGCAGAGGGTTTTCTTAACATTCCCGCAGCCAAATAATAAATTCTCACAGCCAAATTACACGCGAGGGGTGCTAGCGCGCACTTGATTCGTTCCTCTCGCACAGAGGCTGAATAGTTGTACGAGCTACGCATGAAGTACCTTTCATGAGTCTACCTGGCACGCCTAATGTAAAATTAGTGCAGTGATCCCCAGCCACAGAGGGCTCATTTATCCCAACCGTGACCGCAGCCTTCGTCGTGTAGAATAACCAGACAGCTAAATGAAACCCGCTAGATGGAGTGGGGAACGGGCACTAATCTCCGACCGAGATCCTACCTACAAACGTCATTGGGTAACGTGTTATCATTAAAAACTGGATCATTGGATAATGAAATTCGAGAGTTCTGGCTGGCTTAGCCATCATGGGTTATACCGCGCTCTACAAATATGGTAAGCGTACGCGTGATTTTTGGGGCGTTTTGTTTTATTGTAGTTGAATTTTCAATATTTTGAATAAAACAGTTCTCCACTCGCGCTTGTTGGATATGAGATGATTATAGACAACTCATATCCAACGTGTGCTCGAGGAATAATTTTTGAATATGTCAGCGATCATCTTGGCCCACTGACTTCAATTAAAGAAGCTTAGAATTCACAAATACTAACTCATCGAAAATCAGGTTGGTTTGAGGCTTTTATTCGTCTGACACTCCAAAACTGATTACTCTGCGTTTTTAAAATCCATTAAAACGCTAATTTGCGAGGAAAAATCACGAGAAAAGGGCTTAAGAAAGGGAATTTTCAATTCTAAATGGAATAAACAGCAAAAATTAGCGTGTAGCGAGGAAAACGCTCTAACTTCAGTTTCTGGATCACAGTCCTTTTAAAACGACTGGCTTTTCCTCTTGTTATATTCCTAAATTTTAAATAAAGCTTTGGAAGGCGCCATTCTGTTACAAAGCATTTCCTACCCGATACTTTGCATGTTATATATTTTTACATCCACAGTGTCTTTTGTTTTTCGAGATTCTTTGAAAAATAAAATTACGCTTTAAAATATGTTCTCGACACAGCTTAGTATAAAGCTGCGTTCAATGTAAGAAGTTTGCTAGCTTGCAAACAAGTTTTGCAGCCATCAAGTTTTCTGGCACAAAATCTTGCTTTCCCATTATTGTAAAAATGGCAATAGTCCACGAGAAATGTTTTTGTGGTAGATAATACAGCTAACACTCATTACATTTATAGTAGGAGTATTTGCAGCGAAACAAACTTTAGACAACTTAATGTTTTTCTATGTATAGACCCCTTTTCAATTCTGTCGAAAAGTAATTGGTTTTGCAAAACGCTACGTTACACACTACTTAATTACTAAATTAATGAATTGCATGACTCTATCAGTAACAAAACCCTAGACTGTCGTGTTTGTGATCCAAAATGCCGGTCACTTATTATAGTTAATTTACTAATATCTACACCCAACTATTTAACAACTGTTTGCATTAAGGCTTTTGCAGGTGGTATTCACATGACCAAACAAGTCAATCAAAAGAACTGTTAACACTTCAATGGCTTCCCATAATAAAAAGATTATGAAGGATTGAAAATTTTAGCTTTGAGTTTGATAAAACATTGTATAACTGGAACGAAAGCTTGGCTCAAATTTACCTTACATAATAAGTCAGATAAAAAGTTACGATAACTACTGCGTATTTTCTACGGTTTTCGCCGTTCTATGCATACATGTATCTTGGTACTCACTTTTGAATCGAAAAACAGCTCTGTCACATATTGGCGTTGTTCTAAATAAAAACTATGCTCCGATATTTGTCCGTGGACAATTATCTGTTGCAAGAAGCGAGCAGTTTCGCTCGAGGAAAACTGTGAGCTTTGAGAAACAGATAATGTCCAAGGACAAATATCTGAACAAATTTTCGCGCCAAATGGATGCTATTGTGTTTATTATCCTTCATATAATTTTCGCAACGCGCGCAGTTGGATATTCCCCAGTTTTAGCTGAGTGGGGCATATTCAGTCACGTGGCGCGAGCGAAAATATTTGATAGATTATAAGCTTCAATATCTTTTGATTGATGTGGCTATGGTGTTGTCTAGTTTCTCCAAGGCACTTTTCCACTTTCCAGCAAATTTCTTTTGAGAAGTTATCGAGACGAATCAAGTGATCGAAACAAATTAATTGTGAAGTAACACAGGTAAACAACCTTATGAGGGCGATATTTTGAAAGAAACCATTTCCTATTTACATTGACGACTCAGTTCATCAATACTTTTTTCACTGTTGTTTACATTCCTTCTCTTTCTCCTTCTTCTTCTTATCTGAGCTGCGCCTGCGATGCGGTTGTATCAGTGGCACCACCTTGGGTTTCGATTCAGCTTCCGTCAGGGTGGAGGTGGGGCTTTCTTCTGGGCTGCTCTTCTGCGGCTTCCTGCCGAAGGTCGGATCTATAAACTCAGCGATGTTGCAGTCAATTCCATTTAGGAAGTGGCCGTTATTGAGTAACTCGTGGCTGGACGGTTCGGAGCTGGCTACGGTGGAGCGCCGTTCCAGACCTCTATGCGGTCGCGCATTATTCGGAATCTCGTCGCCTTCCTCGTAGAGACGTTCCCAGACCCCTTCTCGGGTATCTGGGGAGGTGGGGGACTGGACTGGCTGGACACGAGACGAAGAATGCGTGGAGCTTGTGGATGACCTGAGCGAGTGTTGCCTGACATATTCCGCAGATCTTTCGAGTGAAGAGTGCGGTGACGAGTTGGGAGAATCAGACAATCGCATCTGTTCTCTATCAAGCATCATGCTCGTTGGGGAGTTAGAGCTGGTACGCGACAGCCTGTGTGTGCTTTCTTTCTCTCGTTCAAATGAACCATTGTGTTGCGAGTTAGCTAACCTCTCAGGGCTGCTGTATTTGCGATGTGCAAAGTCATCTCTTTGGTGGTCCTGCTCTGTTCTAAAAGATGGCTCGTCCTGCAGCAGATCGGGAATTTGGTTCCTGTGGACTGCTTCCTCATATGAGGGAAGTCTCTGATGCGACTGAAAAGGAATTAACCCAAGTAAAGACATTAGCAATGTGCTGCAGGCATTAACTTGCTTAGCCTGTGTAACGAAATTTCTCTCGTCACGCACTTGATACTCGCCTCCTAAGCAGACTATGGCACGTCACGCAATCGAAGGAAAGATTGCGTGACAAGCCATAAGAGCGTCTGCGAAGAAGGCAAGCTCGATTCTTGCCTCGCTCGAGTGATGTGTGAAATTCCAAACTGATGACGTAACTCTTTAGAGATCCGTATATCGTCTCTGATTGAGTTACGTCATCGGCATGTAATGCTTTCGCGTAAAATGCACGCAGACTTCTGTCACGAGACAGGAATACAAGGCTTCAACTGTAAACACGCGTTTCACTCACGGTACAAGCCTACCTGCAGCTCTCCAGTACTCCCAGAGGTACTTTCAGCTGGAACTGTCTGCGCTCGTCTTAACTGTCTTTCTCTCTTGAGCTTTTGTAATCTGATATATTCTCTCCTCTGCAACTCCTTTGCAAATTCCTACAAAAATGAATGGAAAAAAACAGTGAAATCTGTTAGACAACAAGGAAGTGATTCTCAGGCAGCACGTCTCAGTGGCACTGTTCATTTCTCAGTTTTTCTTCAAGTGAAACTCCTAGCAAGTCAAGGTTACTTGTTGCACGAGTAATAACTTCATCGGGCTATGACGCTGATGTTGATTCCTTGTTTCACAAACTCAGCTGGAAAGACTTGCAAACTCAGCGTAAAATTCAGAAAGCCCTAATGGTTTTCAAGTCTTTAAACGGTCTGGTTCCCGAATATCTCACTTCTAAATTTGTAACACGAAATGAATCAAATTATGCTCTGAGGGACTCGGTTAACAAACTTGTTGTTCCCTTTCCGAGAACTAACTTCATGAAAAATAGTTTTAGTTACAGTGGCGCAACTCTTTGGAACAGCTTACCCTGTAACATTAGAGAGTCTGCTTCATTGAATCAATTTAAACGCCTTGTCTATCATACTTTTTAAACACACGGTATTCATGGAAATCAGGTTTATAAGAGGAATACTGTTGTAAGTTAAATAAATATAATATTAAGATTAGAATTTTAGAATATTGTACCTGATGAAATTTTTTTACCGTGTATAAAAAAAGATTAAAAGATAAAAAAAGATTAAAAAAAGTTTAAAGGTTAAGTTCTGAATCTATTTGCACATTATTTAACAAAACTGGGGATGTCCATTTAAACACGCAGTACATTGTATTACATACCCTATCCTGATATTCCAAGGCTACCTTTCTGTCATGCGCTGCCTGACGATCCTGTTCTAACAACTAACAGAGAAAAAAAAAAGAAAATGTTTTAACCATTATTGACAGAATTTGAGATACAAATTATAATGACAGAAAAGATTTTTCCGACGAAGTAACACAGAGTAGAAAGGAAGCAAGCAACAAAAATTGATGAAGGACATACTTACAAACGTTTAAAAAAAAATCACGATAGCACCATGAATACCACCCATGTGCAAAGCGTAAAGTTTGTAAAACACACGTGTAATATTCTTATACGGAAACAAGTACAAGAAATATTTCAAACACAAACTTGTACCTTGTTTTCTTCCTCTTGTAACTTCCTTGCAAATTCCTGCCAGAAGTGAAAGCAATGTAGCATCGTAAATAGGAACAATATCTGTCTTTTTTGTTGAAAAGTCCTAAATTAAATTACGATTTAACACTCTACCCTAGGGTCGAGAAAGTCCTGACCAGGACTCAACCAGACCTATCATGTGTGCGTCCAATAAGTAAGTCTGAATGGACCAACCATTGAGCCATCATATTTCTCATGAGTACAACACATGTTATAACACAGTAAAAACCCGCATGTAAGAACCTACATTGTTTTCAAGTCTGGCAAAATAAGTTCTTGTATTTTGGGGTAGTTATTGGCAAGTTATGCTACATGTATGTAGGTTCTTAATTAGGTTCTTGATTTCTTTGAAGGAGATATAGCAGTTGATTACCAGAAAAAGAGAAAATGACAAATTTCTGCCAGCAGGTTCTAAATCCACCAGGCTCTTACACACAAGTTTTTATCGTATTATACTTGCTAACAGTCCTACATGTACCTCATCTTGTCTCTCGCGTGATCTCTTATGTGCCTTCTCTCGTACACCTTTATCGTCATTTTCGTCAAACAAGTTAATTGCTGTTCCATCAGCCATGATGATTCTGTCACACTCTAATCTTCCCCCCTCCCTGGGTTCCTTGGGTGGCAGTTGGACCACCGCTCCCTCGCCTAAGCTGAACCTGTTTTCCGGCTCCCTGCCGCCACTGCTGCTCCTACTTGCATGACTGTGTCGAGGCTTAGTGTCCTCTCTATCTGGAGATGCTTGACCATTTCTAGAGCTTACTGGAGCAGGTGCTGCAATGAATTAGGTATTTACAGGTCACCAAACACCATGAGATATTAATGTCACTTCCATGTAAATACAAATTGTCTTGTCACATAAGAAGCTTGTATAGATGCTTTGATTGGGATCTAAATTAGTTTCCTAATATACAGGTCAGCTATTGACCCAAACTAAGTTTAATCCAGCACTTCAACAGCTGTGAAAAAAATTTTTTTTTTCTTCCAGACAGAAAAATCAACTGCAGTTTTACCAAGCATTCTTTGTTCTTTTACTTATTATTGGTTTGCTTTTTTGTTCAAAATGCAGGATAAAACTGAAGTCTGATGGGATTAATCAATGCTTGGAAAATTGACAAAGAACCACACCTCTTTGCGTTTCAGCTTGCTCAAGGTGATTAACATGATTTTCAGTATGTTCCTGTAGTCCTGATATAGCTTCTTGAAGCATTTTCTGTTCTTTTTCCTCCCTTAGTTGTCGCTCTAATCTTTTTTGCCTTGCCCGCTCCAACTTCATTGCTTCTTTCTCTTGTAGCTGCCGTGCAATTTCCTGAAGTGGAAAAATTATTACTAACAGCTCCTATTTTGCTATAAAAGCTTTTAAATACTACCTGAGAATTGCCCTCAAGAAACTACCATTAATATTTTATTGTCATGCAAAGCTTGAAAAAAGAAATTCAAAGAAACATTTTCATGAAGGCATACTCGAGATACCCTTGTGCCTTACAACACTGTTGTACCACAAGGAAGAATTAAAGGAGGATATTAAGTTCTTCCCACTATGTAATTAGCTGTACTGCAGTACCACATGTTGTTAGTAAGTGAGCGAGTGAATGAGGGAATGGCAAGTTAAGGGAATCAGTCAATTAATTTACAGACTAAACTCAATCGATCAAGCTAGCAAGCAAACAAAACATAGGTTGAAATTGTCCAACTATCATAATGTAATGTTCAAAATGGGAAAGTTGTGGCCAAAAAATGTTTCGTAGTATTATTGCTATGATAACACTCACTTTTAATGAGCAATTTCTGTTTGGCATGAACGCCTTAATATATGAAAACAAATATTTCCACACCATAACTGCAAATGAGATCCCTTTTCATTTTAATAATTATGATAATTTTAGCCTTTATATATAGAGAGAGAGGGAAAAAAGCTTAAAATTTCCACCAACCTCATCCCTTGTTTCTACATCCCGTTTCCTCCTTTCAAGGTCAATTTCCTGAAGAAAAATTCATGAAAGATAAACTAAAATTTAGCTGAAACCATGAATTCTGAAGAGAAGATATCCTAAGCTTATATGTACATTTATACATCACAAAATAGCAATGTTTATCGATCGACTAGTGAGTACCAGAATGAAATGCTGCCATGGTCGAAAGGAAATTCCCTTCACCCCAAAGCTAAAGGGTACTTTCTATTGTCAAGGAACATTTCAGCTTTTGCTGAATAAATTAAAGAAATTAAACTATAAATGCTTTGTAATGTATCATTAAAACATTACTTTTAGTCATATTTTCATGTAAATTATAATGGAAAAAGTCACTGTTTCATACTCACTTCCCGTTGTAACTTTTGCTGGAGGTCTCTAGCTAGCCACTGTTGTGGCTGTTCCCTAATGTAAAAGTTAATTAAAATTCGACAATGATTATTGCATGACTGTGAATTGATGATTTCTTGTGAGTCATGCGATCTTGATATTTCATGCCAATGCTGAATGGATGACAAAAACAAACAGTTCTGTTATGACTTGGCAGTATTGGCTTCAGGAAAAGAATGTGCTGTTACATATAAAAGCTTACCTCATTCATTCATGTCACACAAAATGAACTAGTTTGCAGATTCACTGCAGGATTTTTTTTACAAAGGAGTTTAATGTATATTAAACAACTGAAGCATGCTGAATTGCCTTCATACAATGATGGGTTTATAATCTTTCAGTTTTGCTTATGCAGAATCAATTTTGTTAATAATACAAGATATTGTTGGCTGGTAGTTAATACATGCAATATTGCTAGTAAGCAAGCAAAATATAATTTGGGCATGCATGGCGCAGTTGTTTGGCAAGAAACTTGAAATTTAATTTTGATTAAGTACTGCAGTTTGTTTTTACTACATTTTGTCTGCTAATCATTCACATGTATCATGTTTCACATATTCTTTGAGGAAGGAGCAGTTACTGTTAGTAGAACTGTGTGCATTCAAATGTGTCTGTTGTTTACTCAAAGTCCAATATCAGAGTGCAATTAAGGATTTACACTGCAAGTGAAATTTCTCTCAAACTTGTATGCGCCTTTAGGCCTGTGCAATTTGAGAGAATTTTCAAATATCACTCGTAGTGTAAACCATTAATTGCTTGAATGAGCTTTCATACAATTACTCATTTATTACATGACTGAAAAAATGGTGAACACTCGCAAGTTAATTTGCACTGCAGTGCAATTTAAGAGTTAACGATATAAATTGGCATGCACTCAGCCAATCACAATGAAGTAATTTTCTCAGCCATAACGATACAATGAAAAACAATTTGCAGAAAATAATTCCTGAGCAGTCCATTTTGCAAAATTAATATGACTAAATAAGATTTCTCCTTTTCAATTGGTGACCAGTGGCAAATATAATTAGTCATAACATAATTTGTTTGAAAATAAACAGAAAGCAACATTTACATGTTTTGGACATCTTGGTCAGGAAGGAGTTGAGCATTTTTGACTTCTTCCAAGTAGGTTATCTTTGCAGCCTTGACATCCTCACGTACGGTTTTCCTTTCACTGCGGTTTCTGATGTAATGGTTCCCAACTGTAGTAAAGACAAACAAGAATATCAATAATACAGTACAGGCATTCCCATGAAAAAGATGGCGAAAAAAAACCTGAATATAGTACATCCAGAGGATATACATTTTTATAATCCACCCATTAATTTTAAGTGATTTTATTGGCTACTTTACGTCGCGTGGTGTAAATCACCGGACAGTTATCACGCAATAAGACCCGTCTGCGTTGATATTTGTCCTTCGATTAGTTTGGTCGAAAAGAAACAAAGCCAGCGTGAAAGAAGTTTCGACTTTTCATCTTTATTAATTTACCGGTACAGGGGAAAAACCAAACCCATTTCGTAGAGTCTTGCTATATTGACATTAAAAAGCTGGTCGCAAATACTTTTCCTAAAAACAACAAAACAAATGAGTATAAGCTAAAAAGCGCAGAGTTTTTCGAGGTTTGATCTAAGGGGAGTTGCGAGGGTTTATTCACATGGTAGCAGCGCCGTAGCTAGTAACAGGCCAACCGAGGCACTTGCCTCGGTCCTTTCTTTGGCTTTTGTTGTTTATAGTACCGGTATACCTAGGAAGAGAACTCAACCATGGACTGATTGCCTCAGTCAAAATTTTTTTCTGGCTACGGCCCTGGGTAGTTTATCAAGGTTTTGGTCCAATCACAGTGGAAATAAAGTTAATTAAACCAATTCAATGAACTTGCTATTGTCAATCACGTGCATTCACCATCACATCAACAGTGGCTTTTTATGAGCAGTTTATGCGGGATATGAAAATTAATGGGAGAGTTATAAAATAAATAAAACCCTTTCTGGCTTGCCTCAAAATTTCATATTTGCCCTCGAAGATTCACTTCTCAGCCAAGTATTCATTTTTCGAACAATCCCTCAGCCACGGGCATTATCAGCCGACATACCATTGCTACACACTAACTTCATACATTCATTTAATAATCATATAATTATATACAACGCTTATCACAATTACATTCTTCATCTTGCAATCTCTGTGCCAGCTCTCCATCTTCACGTACCCTGAAGTCCTGACAGACTGGAAAACAGAACAAACAGAAAACTGAACAAATGACAGCTTATAATATAAATATATGAATAAACTTGAACTAGAACAAGGCTTCAGTATGCTGGTGACCACTGAACTACATAGACGTATGAGCTGGGAGGGGGGAGCAAGAAGGGTTGCAGCCCCCCCCCCCCCCCCTCCAGAAACGGAAATTATGTGATTTTTCAGACAAAACGCTCATGACTCGGGCAACGACATATGAGAGAAAACCTTACAAAATAATGCTGTTGGTGTCATTGCCAAAACTCATAAATAAAGTGTCTAGTTAGTTACCGGTAATTTTTTTTAGAACTTTTTCTTTTAATAATGTTTAGCCAGATTTTACTAGATTGAGACTGTTGATAGAGATCATTGAGTATGCCAACTTTGAATATAACTAATTTTGGAATTAGTTTCATCAGATGTGGGAATTGTGAACTCTTTGGATTTTCATGCAATTTGAGTGTGTTTGCATCCTGATTTCAATGCTCACGCATTCTGGCATTGCATAAATTTTTCGGGCAAGAAGGTCACTGCCCCCCCTCTAAGACCAAAGTTGCCTGTACACCTATGCTTAACTAAACCTTACAAGCAATGATGTAAGGCAGGGTAAGGATTTAGTCTGTTTGTGAGTCTTGTACAGGCCCATCAGGGTGAGAATCTCTTACTTGTTTCTCCAGCATATTAAACAACAAGGAGTTTAATGATTTCTGTTTCCCGCTGGATTGGATGCTAGCCCATGACAAGGTCACTCCCATAGCATGATGGTTTGATTCAACAGTCTGTACCCACTTCGTTGAAAAGTGCAATATGAAAGTCAAGTGAAGATGCTAGTGGAAAACCCTCCTAAGTGACTTGTCCAAGAACACAGTTCACTATGATGCAGGTCAGAGATCAAATCATGGGTGCTTTATCTGGAGTTCAGAGCACTCATTCCAGTCTAGAATACAGAGGGTTAAGACCCACAGACTCAGGCAATGATGCAGCACTATGAAGATCCATGATATACTGCACTGCATTATAAATGACAGTCTCTGAATTGCTGTACACTGAATAAGGAGCATCACAACTGAGACAATGTAGTATGGCAAAGTGAAGGTTCAAACAGTTCCTTTCTGGTAGGACAAATGTTTCACAATATGCTATTTTCAAATCATGAAAACTGATTAATTGCCTGTACATAATGGTGCTCACTTGATCAAAATGCACTCGCTCGCGACCTCACTTGATCAAAATGCACTCGCTCGCGACCTCACTCGCCAAAGTATGGCTGCATTGCAGGCTAAATGTCAACTTAATATAATACCAACAGTGGGACTGATTTTTGATCTTTTAATTCATAGACTAATTATGAAAAAGCTAGAATTTGATACTCATAAATGTTCTTTATTGATCAAAAGTTCCGATACCAGTGGTAGCTGCAAAAATCTTACTAAGAGATACTATAAAATTTGTGGGTTAAAGTGCAGTCTGTAGTTATCAAGGTTTGTAATGGTCGACTTAGAGAGATTAACGATTTTTAAAGCCTAACAGATGCATAAACAGATGACATGCTCCCCGCCAATTGAAAGTACTACCAAGTACACATGATTGATTGGACATCCAAAATTCCCACAGAACCTTAATTACCCTGAAATTAATGACAAAATTACATAAATGAATATTGACTTACCATAGTCATCATAATCACAATCTACACATGGATTCTTTATAATCAAATGTCTATCATTCATGACTAAAATTTGATTTGGACATCACAAGGCAATGACATATTATACCGGCCAAATGTTGTCAATCTCTTAGTGTGGCCAAACAAAAACAACATCAAACCCACTAGAAAAAAGCTTTGTGTTTTAAAACAATCCAATGTTCTACAACTGTAAGATGTTTTTTTTTTCGGTAGACTCTATTCAATCTTTCATTGTCTTTGTTTTAAACCTTGTTTTGACAAAGCAAAGTGGAAACAATGAAAGAACAAAACTTACAAAATGCTTGCATCAAAAATGAATTATTCTTGTATCTATTAAAATCAGCTGTTTGAAAGAAGGATTACCATAAGGCAATCATTGGAATAAAAAAAAAATCATATCATGTTACATTTAAGCCCAGCCTGACATAACAAAGAGCTTTTGTTTAGCCAAGCACAGTAGGGTGACCTCATACTGAGAGTAAATTTTGCACTAAATTTGCAATATAATTTTAATTGCATCGATTGCTTCAGCTGACCTCATACACACAAAGGCAATTCTCGCCTGGGTCTTTAACGCATGAATAAATTACCAAACATTCAAACAAAGAGATATTCAAAGCCAAACTCAGCAATTTTTCCTTAGAAATGACTGTATCATTGGCAAGTATTTTCTAGACTTAAGAAAATCAAACTGCAAACTGTATGCAATATTATTTAAGACTTAACTACATGTATTGTCAAAATTTCCATCTTCAAGATTAGTGAACTTGTTGATAAAGTTGGCCAAGAAGTTTCATTACACCAAAATATTTTGTTAGCGCAAAACGACTAAGGAAGTGTCAGTTATTTGATTAACCTTAAACGTCCATATTTACTTTACAAACCAATAAACCAAGAGCCTATTAAATTTCTTCATTTTTAACGATATTCTTCAGGAAAGAACTTTTATCTCAACATGTATTTCACAAGAGTTGCTCGTGATCAGAAGAAGAAATATGGATTCCAATATTTTTTAGTGCTGTAACAGATGGCAGCAGATCATAAACTAAGATTAACGTGGTACAGTATAAGCTAAGCTGGCGGACAACTTTTAAGTGATGTTTTCGTGTCGGATCATTTTCAACCCCAGCAGAAATTGCTCTATCAAGTTCAGTTCTCTTATTTTCGCATCTTCTGATCCCGTCGCTCATTTTAGTTCGCTTGGTTGTGTTTAAAAGTTCCTTGTGAAGCCATGACTTAAAACAAAGGCGAATTAAGCGCTGTGTGTAAAGCGAGATAATCTGATCCAAATTGAAAACCTTCACTGCATGCATAATGGCTAAGAAACACTCGACAAAATGGCGGCTGTTGACATTTCATTTGCTTCTTGGCCTGTCTGTTCTTTCCCCTCAAAAAAATAACGTTTCGAAGCACTGACACACTTCTAGCTTCGAAGAGCCACTCAATATTCGTTACATGATGTAGGATATTTGAACACCATAAAAATTACGTTAAAAACTCTTCACCACCTCCACCAGAAATTACAGCTGTGATTTAAGACTTACATGTAAGCTTTATTCATCCATCGCCTGAAACGATCGAAACTTCAATATTCATAAAATGACAGCGAAAGCAGGTAAAATTTAGAAACAAAGGAAGCACGTAAAAACAACTATTCTGTGTAATACGACGATTACAAAAGAATAATTCCGGGAGATTGGAAACCTGTGGCAGGTCTCTTGAGAAGACCATGAAAGTTCATGTTCACAATTAATACTTTTTCGATTCGTACGATTGTAGCTGTACAGGTCACAGGTTCAAATCATTGAAAAAAAATGTCATGCTACCCGTACCGACTTTCAACTGAACCACGCTGCAATTCTTCAACTTGGATACACCTTTCTCAACCGTGTTAAAATTAAAATTTGGACTTGACTATGCAGAACTAGAGTCAAACGATCAACCGAAGGTATGTCGATTTTACAGTACTTGTTTAGCCGCGATTTCTACAGTTCTTACCACAGGATCTTACCTTGACGAACAGAAGGTCTGTCAGATTCGTCTACTTTAGCCATGTCTCTTCAAACAAGCCCTAACTGGCGGAAAAATTGGATCAAATTTAGAGCATTTCGATCAATATCGGAGAGTTTTCATTTTTTGAAGCCGTTTCCTGTTGTTATCCGGGACCTTGGCAGTTGAGCAAATAAACGATTCTCATTGGTCAAGAAAACAATGGGTATTCAGTTCGGAGCCACCACTTCCGAAAGGCATGAAAAGCGGAAATGCAATCATTTCTGTTCTCCAAATAAACGCTCCAAATAAAATAAATAATTCCCATAATTTACTCTATAATTGCCTTAACACACGAGGAAATTGGTGTAATTTTCATTCATCACTTTGCCTTAGAGAAGAAGAGTATTTGCTGCGTTTGTTTAGACGTTTTGACGTGACTAGCGCTATTGCCTTAGGGCATTCAAATACCTGTACGGCAGAATTTAATTTTCACGATTTTATTTCATGGTTGAGTTGAAGTTGAGCCGATCATTCAAGTTCAGGAGATGGTAGGAGTACGGAATAGACTTATCGTATCAATCTATCGGAAGAAATCATCAAAAATTTCAGATATACCGGAAGTGAGCGGAAACTATGTGAGAGAATTTGATCCTCTTTTAATATTTAAATGATGTTTTGTCGTTTCTCTTATAAAATGATCAAAACAAAAATTATCATCTAGACAAAAATAATTAATTGTCACAGAAGTCGCATTTAAAGCTTAAGCCTCCCAAATTTCCTAGCATTAATGAGCTCTAGTTGTAATTGTTGATCTATGCGAGGGTTTTTACGGAGATTGCGGGAGGTGGCGAGAGGGCGTCTGGGAGGGGCGCTCAAGTATGACGTTATGTAAATACTTTTGTAATGCTCACCCACTGGAGAACAAAATTTGCATTCACTATTTTTTGCTAATTGAGATCGAACGGTATTGTCAGTTGTTTACTCAAGATTCAATATCTGAAAAATATACCCACATCTCCTTAAATGCTCCACCGAACGCACGTATACGCTTTGCTCGAGCGACAGGTTGCGATAAAGGACGGGTGTGGAGCTAATTCGGAACGAAACACAAACATGGTTTCATATTACACAAAGGATCGATCTTCAGTCAGTATGACAGGACAGAAAGAGGGTAGGGAAAATCATTGGATGCATATAATCAGCTTTTCTTAGAGTTGATTCTGACCAAGAGGCTATAATATAGTCTCTTGTTCTGACCCAGGGAAGGGAATTTGAAGAAATCAAGACAAATGTCACGTTTTAGCTTGGGACGGAACCAAGTAAAAATGTTAGGAATATTGCTGACCGTAATGTATAACCAAGGAAAAGATTGATCGAAAGTCCATTTTTTAGTCAAACTCCAGAACTCGGTCTGTACTGTGGGGATTATCAAAGGGCAAATGCGCACGCTAGCACGCTCATCTGGAGAATAAACACTACAACCCGACCAGTGTTCGAACCCGACTCGAGATTCCCTTGTTGCAGGATGCAGTCGTTTGGCTAGTAGGTAGGCCTCTCCCGGCTGCCGAAAGTTGCTAACTGGGATGCCAAAAAGTTGCTAAAAAATTGCCAGAAATCCAAAAAGTTGCTACTAAATTTCTTGATATCTTTATATAAACGCTAATTAAAAGCTTTATTTTTCCTTTTTCGCAATAATTTCTAAAACTGGTCAAGAAAAATAGCTTGAAACTTAGCTTGAAAGAGTTGCTCCGCGCGCAAATATGGGCGAAATTTACATTGTTTAACAGAACAAAACACATGGTTCATTTGCCGTCTTGCTGAACATTGTCAAGAGAAAGGTTCGACAAACTTTCAAGAAATTGGCATAAACTGAAGTTTTTTTACGAAATCGTTGACTTTTTCATGCTTGATATGTGCTCTAAACCTCAGTATATTTTGCCCAAAAGTGGCCCAGAAAGGCAAAAATTGCTTGAGGTTGCTACAACCGCAAAAAAATGCTGCAAACGCCATAAGTTGCTCAAAAGCTGTCGAGCACAATCGGGACAGGCCTACTAGTAGGGGGAGGTAGGGGGAGGTAGGGGGAGGTAGGGGGAAGGGGGCAGCAAGGGAAACGGAGAGGCTGAAAACATAAGGGAGGAGTGTGACGCGGGAAGGAAATGGAATATTTGTTACTGATGGAAGAATGGGACTTGGAGGAAGCTCAATAGGCCACCTCCGATACACCTCCGAGGCTTTGGGGTCAAATTGTAAATTCAGTTTAAATTTCCTTTGTCTCTCAATTCTCAAAAGAGACTTGGATACAAAGAAAACAACACCCCATATAGAAGTTTGTCCTGAAAGCCTCGAAACCATTTAAGAAAACAAGATTTTCTGAAAACCGTGCAGCCGGAAGAAAAAAAGGAAGATCCTGATGCCAATTTTCTTTAAAATACGAAGCAACTGCTTACGCTGTCTGGTCTCACAGTGTGGCTGGCCGAAATGTTTCTCCAAACTCTCGCCAAAACTCGAGGGAGGTGTTATATATGCAAAGACTTTCCTTACAGAGAACAAAGTCAACTAGAATATATAAGACGAACCTTTAATATATCTCTGCATTATATACCTTATACTTTTAACCCGTCTTACAACTTCTTATAGAAATATATCATGTAAAACTATTTAGACCTCTGAACACGCTCACTGAAAAAACAAAACAGCCGGTTTATAAAATTAAGCTTTAGCGAAATGTAAACACAGCGCTAGCGAGAGCAAGTTGCTTGGCTTGCAGCATTTCTCTCGTTAGTTTTGCCTACTAAGTTGAGCTAGTTTTATTTTTTTAACGGTGGCAAGAGCTAATTATTCCTCCATCCGCGGAGGAAGCAAATTCTACTTGCTGATCTCAGACAAGATACTTATAAAGTAAACGAATTCAAAAACTGAAGCCGTTCAAAAACGAGCTGCCGCACGCAGCCATAGGCCCGGGTCAGAGGCTTTTTAGGGCAAAGCTAATTTTCTTGAGTTTCAGCGCCCACTCAGTTCTTGCAGTTCCATCTGTTCGCTAGCGAAAACTGTGTATTTTTCTACCATTCTAAACAGCAGACGTGTAGCCAGTGACTTCGTTTTTATATTCAACTACAACCAGTTGTTCTCCTTGCTCAGAAGTTTCTTTGTTGATAAAATCCGGAAGAGGTTTTCCTCGTGTCTCGGGCAACATGATAGCGATGAGTCCGGCCGAAAGTGAAGTGGCACCAAAAACGATTGGGGGAACTACCAGTGGCGTACTGTCCTGTAAAGAGGAAATAACGAATCAAAACCGGTTAATAATTTCCATGTCGGACCTGGATGGGTCTGATTTTGAAAGAGGGCTTTTTATGAGTTTGTAAGCTCTGCTAGTAGCGAGAGTCAAACACTTTGGTGATCTAACATTTCTCAAATTAACTGTCTAAGCCTTCATGAAATAAAACTAGGTTTGACAAAAGGACGATGAAATTTATCGAAGCAGGAAATTCTTTCTAAAGACCTGATTATATGTGGAATGCTCTATTCTAAGGTATAGGTAAAAACGTTTTTCCTTACCACTATGTATGGTGCAGCCATTCCTCCAATTCTGGCACACAGAGAGGAAAATCCAACTCCAATTGTTCTGTACAACAAAAATATGAAAGCAAGCAACACACCAATCATTATGTCACGTTATGGCTTTGTTGACTGTGGGGGCGCGGTGGCCTCATGGTTAGTGCGCTCGACTCCGGAGCGAGTGTATAAATGGGTACCGGCGAATTTTGTGCTGAGAATTTTGTGCTAGCATCCCATCCAGGGGGGAGTAAAAATACTCCTAGTCACTTCATGCTACTGAAACCGGGATAAGCTCCGGCCACTAGGCTCGTATGCAGACGAGCCTTTACCTTATGGCGTTTTTGGCACACAATTTTCTATATATGTTATATTCTCTTTATAATCCTAAATTTAGCTGATTCTCATCCTGTTGATTTAAGTACACACTCTCTTGGTAAATTTATTTATAAACCGTGTATGTTGGAAACGGTTTTCGTGTGAACTTTTCCACATACTAATCCCTTCTTCCATTTGTTGTCTTGCGGAGTTTACTTACTCCAGATTGACTTTGAAACGTTTTAGTCGAAATTGTAAAGAGCTATTGTTCTGTAAAATCCTGGCAAATTAATTAGTTCACGTTCTCATTTTCACTCGATGCTTGAGTAGTAGTCTGGTTATCCTTTTAGTTTGTTAACATCTGTAATTGTAAGGTTTCTACTTCAGTGTAAATGATAGATGGACTCTTGTTGTCTTTTGACCAGCATGAACTTTGGAGCATTTGGTTCCATACAACCTTATGAACAATGAACCCTTTAATTAGTTTACTTAGTTACCGGAAAATATTTACTAAGTTACTCTAACTGCCGTGCCTTTTATTCTATTGAAACGTTGTTATGAAAACAGATCACGTTTATAAAATATAACTCGTCCAGTCTCTGCAATGTTGGTGATTGGTATGGAGTGATACATAGATTTAAGTTTCCTTTCGCCAACCTTTCAAATGAACCGTCCAGTTTGCAAGTTATATAGGTTTCTCCTAGCCAAACCAAGAACATGGTTAGGGCGGATTAAAGGACGCCGCCGTTACTAAGTTCGGCTGCTTTTAGGCCCTTTGCAGCTGGGGTCACGTGACCAAATTTTTTCCTAGAAAATTTTTATATTATGGGCTATAACTTAAAGAATGCCAGAAATGGAAAGAGCGCATCGAAAATACCAAAATAGCCAAGTTTGAGCCCCCTGGAATGAAAAGGTAAGTTTATACCACAGTTTGAATTTTCGGAAAATTTAGAAGTTTTGTATGGGAAATGTTGCTGGAGAGCAAGGTCTTGCTCTCCAGCAACATTTTCCATACAAACCTCCTTATTTTTTTAAAAATTCAGACTGTCATAAAATCTCATCTTTTAATGATGGGGGCCTCAAATTTGGCCATTTTGATATTCTCGACATGCTTTTTCCATTTCTGGCATTTGTTAAGTTATAGCCCATAATTTTATGAAAAGTAGGTCACGTGACGGCTTAGCTGCAAAGGGCCTATTCCAAAACAACTTAGTTAGCCAATCACGTAACGATGTGTAGTTCATCTTAACCAATCACAGAGCATTGTAGACCTGGAACGTGCTTTATCATAGCGTCATTTAAGTTGAAAGCTTCACTTAGTGATTTGAAACCAGTCGAGTAACAAAGATTAAACAATGTTAAAACGACAAATTAGAAGGGGAAGTTCTTTTGCTGAAACACTCGCACAGTACTAAAATCTGCGTTGTGACAACTTACTTCACCGCTAACTTGAACCTGATCCTCAGTGAGATGAGTAAAAAAATAACCTTAATTATTATTTTAATTTGAATTTTTTTCCCAGAATTTAACGAAAAAAGTCCAATACAATAGTACAAAAAGCCGGTACGTTTTAGACTATGAACAGCCTCTCTTTTGCTCGAAAATCCGCGCAGCAGGAAAGAATGGAAAAAACTGAGTGAACGAGCAGGTACGAGTAAAGGACGGGTGTTGGAAGACAAGTGAGAAGAGAGACTACATGCACTCAGCTAGTTTTCTTCCGCGTGGATTGAACAAAAGAGAAACTGCTCGCAGTCTACCCTTCATTTCATATTTGAAATTTCTTCAAAAATCACCGAAATTAGCCTTGGAAACAATCTCTTCGCAGAAGCGATCGGTCCTCAACACTTTGTTTTGTCTTGGACACTTAGCAGTTATCTAGACCTCCGAACACATTATTTACCTCATCACTGTTGGATACAGTTCAGCCGTGTGGATATATATTTGGTAATAAGCTGCAGAGATGGTGAACTTGCCGATCAAGGCTAGTGCAATGACCAGGCTGGTCAGGTCATTTTCCTTCCCTGAAAACATTGAAAGGAAATTCGACATTAACTTCTTTTCAGCAAAGATCAAACGCTAGCTGGTGTTTCGACTTTTTCTGATTACCAGAAAGTTGGATGAAGAAAACGCAGATAAGGGCAATTCCTCCAATAAAGTAATATGCCATCAAAGGAAAACGACGATTCACTCTGCGAATGATAAATAAAAACAAATCATTTAGGAATTTAACAACTTTCTGAGGTTAATTAGGCTGCAAATATAACGGCATCTGATCACTGTTAAACGGAATGAGATAAGAGGCGCTTGACCTCTCAGGTGAAACAACTATTCGAAAAAGATAAGTTGCATATTAGAGGGAGAATCTAATTTTCATGGGTCTCGGGTAACCAGGTAATAATTTGTCGCGGATACGAAGATTAGACACTCACTATATTGGACTGTTCTGTGCTACACTAGTGTAGTAAACGAAACAAAAAATAACTGGTTTTTGCTTCCACCCTCACCTCTCCACTAAGTAGGTAGCGAGAAGGTAGGCGGGAATTTCCACCAATCCGGAAGCAGCAAAGTTCAAGTAAAAATCTCCCGCCAAATTTCCTGAGTTGAAGCTGAGCCCGTAGTACACCATGCTGGTCACACACCTGGCGGAACAAGAACGAGTTAATTCTTACTTCGTTATCAGTCGCGTTCATCTCGTAGGTGGCCGTGGGAGATCCTTCATGTCAGTCCCAGTCCCTTCCCTTCCCTTTCCTTCCTCTCCTTACCAAGACCACGCTTCGATAAGAGTGATTCTTATCAAGTATTTGGTGCTAAACAAATGCCACAAGTGGTAGGTCTTGGTTTTCTCTTCTTCTTTCCCTTCTGTTTGCATCGTCTCTATCGCTCCTTCGGGGTACTCGTACCCATTCTGCCTCGCCATTTTTCGCAAGATCACTTCCGCTTCTTTGACTCTCCCTCTGGCGGAAAGCCAGCGAGGAGACTCAGGAATCAGCCTGGAAAAAAAAACAAAAGTTAACTCGAGTTTAGCAGCGTCTTTGAAGAACAACTACTCCAAAATCTATACTTTCAATTTGATCAAAAGTCTTGGGACACTTTTGCCAACTTCTGTACACCTCCCCAACACAATGTTGACGTTGATTCATTCTATGTAGACCCAATATTCCAACATTGCTTGGGGGAAAGGTGTTCGGAAAAGTAAACTATGCCTCCCACTTACTAATCATGCGTCACCAGTTGGCACTTTGTCAAGCGTCCATAGGACTTTTGGCCAGGATTCTAGATTGATTTGCGCACCGTATTGCGAAATACATATAACCACTGACAACACTTTTTCAATGACCATGAATGCACCAGTCATTTGTGCTTCCAGTGAGTAGTTCTTACGTTCTTACCACTAAAAGTCAGATGCGATTTTCCACTAAAACACGTTTAGAAGAATGTCTGACTCTTACCAGTAGTAAGCAATAAAAGGCAAGTTAAGCAGAGTGATTAACAAGCTGAAGGCTTTCCAGTCCCTCACAAAGAACGCAATCAACGCTTGCACAGCAATCCCAACCCCATAAGCCACTTGGGATAAACAGTTAGCCCAACGTCGCCACCGGGGTGTGGCCATCTCGGTCATTAGGAGAAATCCCGCTATAAGACAACCTGCAAAGAGGAACAAAGAAAATGAAAGAATAAAATAAACGACTTTCTTATTAAAGATGATTTCCAGTCCGTACTGCGCACTCTCAAGAGTTTGTTTTGTTTTGTTTCATGTAGGACATCACAAAATGGACCATTTCGCAACTACTTACATGAGGTAAATTTAAAGTTTTAAAACAACCGCTCTTACGGATGGGAAGCGGTCGAAGCTTTATGCTTCGTTCTTTCTCATATCACTTGTTGAAACAACTTCGCAGCTGTAAATATCAATGAAGCTGTTGGAAAAATAATTTGAAAGGCCTCAAAGATAAGGTATGTGGTTCGTAACGAAAAACATTGATTTGCATTCCATCGAGTGAGAACTTATAATGTTTATCAACATTAGGGTGCTGAGACTGCGCAGTACGGACTAGAAATCATGAGTGAGGAATGCTATGACGAGAGAATTTCACGTAAAATTTCACGAAAAAAATACAGCATATCACGAAGAAACGAGTGCAATATCATTTTTTTGGTGAAATGTTTCCCATTCTCTGGTTACTTCCAGTCTGTCGTTTATGATTTGTTATCTCACCTCCACTGCAAATTCCAAGGGGAACCCTCAGGACGACATACATGGCGAAGTTCACTGAGAAACTTTCAATCAGGGAGGCAATAAACTGAACCAGCATTGTGATCAGCAAGGTGACGCGGCGTCCAAACCTGTCAGACACCCAGCCGAAAAAATACGCTCCGAACAGCTTGCCTGCATAGAATATGGTCTTTGTAAGTGGCACGTATTTCTTGGCATCGTCGCATAAAATGTTCCACTAAAAAAAAAAACAAAAAAAAAACATAAGCCTTGCAGTCAAGTGTTTGTTAAAGAATTTTTCTCGCGAAATTTCTCGCGTCTCGTAAAATTTGGCAAATTTTACTGGTCTCTCCGTCTAGAATTTTTTTTCCCGATGTGCTCTCGGAGTATCGATTTGTTTTGCAATTAAAGGTAAGAAAATATCGGACTGGCTAAAATATATAAGCGATCTCGACGTCCGATGTAAGTCCCGAATTTATAAAATTTCCCAAGCCTCTAATTTTTAAAACGAAGCTTAACTTTTATTAATTAACTTGAAGTTTTTAAAGATAACTGACGCAAATTTTGAAAACATTGGAGCAGATTGGAGTAAATATTTGCTCAGACGAATTGCAAACGCTCGAGACGTCTTGCCATGGTGAACAAAGATGATATTTTAAAAGCTGTTTGATCCTGTCTGTCTGTGGTTTACTTTATTCTGAAGACCTCTGAACACTGAGATTTGTCTGGATAACACACGGGCAGTCCGTCGAGCTCTGGAGGCCGAGTAGACGGATAGCGGTCACCATTTGATGGCTCCGCCGGCCAGCAGACTTAGTGTGCAGCCGGATTGAGAATCTGCAGTATTGCCACGCACGCGAAATACACCAGGGAAAGACGGTTCCAATGGAATTGTGCGACAGTGACCAAAATTTCTCATTTTACATACCCTTCTTCAGACTGAAATGATCAACATCGCTACAATTTAGGGTAAACCCGTCAATACGTATTTATTTCAGGGTTACGAAAACAAACCGCACAAGCAACACAAAGTCGGCTCCCCGCATAGCTCGTATCTGTGTTCCCCTTCAACTCCCCAACGAGATTCATTTTACGGTTGTATTCTAGACTAGACCCAAAACATGCCAGAAAATTACTACGAATACCTCTATTCTCTTCAATCTGGAGCAACATATTGCAATGCATATCGAATGGCATGGTCATAGGATGAGCGTGATCTAATTGTATCGCATGCATACCTCAGTGACGATGGAGGAATAAGGCACACGATAACCAGCCTCTTGGCATGTCCCATTTTGCCACGCTGCACAAAACGTCTTTCCTTGTATCTCCGGGTTTTCAACGCAGTAAATTTGACCTTCTTTCGGTTTAGCGGCCGCAAAAGCAGGAGCATACGTATACCATGCCTGTGGAACGGCTGCGAGAAAAAGTAGCACCCACTGAATATGCTGAAACCGGGACCATCCACCAATCTTGAGCAACAAATGGTCGAATTCAGTCTTTTTGTAGATTCGGCTGAAAGCGCCGTCGTCTTCGGCTGAATTCGACATGCTCAAGTTGTGCAGAAAACGATCAACAAAACAAATATATTGCGATCTTGCTGCTATTATGGATTAGATGAGACCCGACAAGGGGTATCAAACTTCGACAGATGTCACTGAGTTTGACGGGCTAATACTTTTGAAGGTTCTATAGTACCATGGAAACTAAGTATTTTCCTGAGCAAGGGGCAAACTGCAACTTTTTCGCTTTTCTGAGCAGACACAAAGGGGAAAAACAGACAAACACACACAAAAAAGAAATCAATTTTTTTTTCTAAATTGTGTTTACCCCGCGAGTAGGCTCTTCTCGGGAAAAGAAAGAAGGGAAGGAAAAAGTGAAGAAGTTGTCAAATTAAGTCTCCTTCTTTCAGTTCCTCACGAAGAGCCGTCTCACAGGCCGACACTGTCGCATGCTTTCAAGACTCGCTTCAACCGCGCAAACAAATTGTAGGTTAAGAGATCATCTGCGTGACGGAGAATACGTGCATCATGTGGACATACTTTCATCATCAGCCACTTGTCACATGCGTACTTGTGATTTGTTGACAGGCTCTATCCCTAAGTAGCATCTGGAACGAGATGTTACTGGTGCACGAAAATAAAATTGCGCGTAACCTTCGCCTTGCGCGTTACTAGCCTCAAAACTACCCAGCATTACTCCGGAAAATCAAGCGATTTCGTAGTGCTTCTGAAATAGTTCTGAAATAACTTTTGGATGGGGCCCATAACTCCTTTTTGCAGACAAATTAATTTCATTTTTGCTTTTCTTTGGAACTTTTTCTACTTGGCCCTTCTCCGCCGCTCGGCACATCTTCGGAATTGATCGCCATCGGTCGAGAACTCGTCGGTAAAGAGTCGGATCGAGCACGCTTTCTCTTTTGACAACTACAGAAAATCTTTGGCAATGGCGGATCGGGATGGCTTAAAGGAAAGAGAAAACTTGTATAAGCTGATGATAAGGTGAGAGAGGTTTCTGAAAGCGTTGTTCCTTTTCTATTGTGTGCTGTGGTGATGTTAAACAGAAAAAAACAATTGCTTCATATACTATACTCGTGGACTGGCAAGATAAAAACAAGATGGCGACTTTTGTTTGGCTTTCAACTCCTGAACACGGCATAATCCTTGGGGTATTTCGATTACTCGGTTACAACAAATTAGAAATAAAGCTGCAGTATTACTTCTGGTTGAATATTTCAGTTTTGTAGTCCTGCAGCACAATGAAATGGATCTTGAGCAATATTAACCTGTTTGATATGAGTTTGATGGTTTGGGCGTCTTTATTGATCCGATCTTGTGTTCGATTTACCACTCGTGTCTGCTCTGTCTCGAGTTGCATGGAACATTTTCAGCGAAAGTCTAATATTCAATTTGCCGGAAAGAAGTCTCAGCTTTTGGGATCACTGATATAGTTTAGCGGAATTAAGTGCAAGAAAAATAAAACGAGGATAAACTATGTTAAGCTTTACTTAACCTTATATTTTTACTTTTCCTTTATAAGGTAAGATTGAATTGAAAAATAAATACAAGAAAGCTCTGTGTTTTCTTTCCTGCATAATTATGGAAAATACCATTGTAAAAGAGATATAAAATAAGGAAACTTTCCAGCATTGAAGCCAATTGGTGTAGCATACAATGACAGTTTTCTAGCCAGATTTATTGTGCATGAGTAAAAACAAAAGAAACAGAAATGCAAAAATTTAAATTCTATTTTTTTACTTAAAATTTAAAGTGCCACTAACCCCCAAATTTTTTTTTCGCTTATATAAATTTCCTTTTTCTCCTAATCACCACTGCGAAAAAATTATCGTTGTAGCTATTTTTGTTAATTTTCTACGCATTTTCAAAGTTTATAATTTTGCACATTTCCATGTTCACGACCGAGGAATAGCGGAGAATGGGACGAGTTGGCTTCTGACGTCATTTCGGGAATAACAATGTTTTCTTTCTGAGAAGAATGTATGCCAGCATACGATAGTGTGTGTCAAAATCGTTGCAGAATGCAAGGAAGATGTGTTGTTGGAGACTGTAGCAATACAGGATACGAAGAATAGAGTATTTCCCTTCATTTGATACCTCTATCCCGATGAAACTCGACCAGCAACGAGAAAAAGACCAAAGAAGTGGCTGATCGTGCGAAGCGAAAGTCGGGGAGCCGTCGAGGATTTCTTCGATCTCGGTTTCGCCTCTACTATAAAACCTATAGTTTTTCATGGCCTGTATATTCTTCTCTATCTCTAGTGGAAAGCTTGACATTTTCATGGTACTACATATGACGCGAATTTGGGATAAGCTGGAAGCCATCTGACTATTCCAAGTGCAAGCAATCGATCCTCCAAGTCCATCACATGAAATCACACGGTAAACTAAACGCATAGGTTCTTTTACTCGAAATAGACACATCTTTAAACGAATAGTAAACGAAATCTGTGTCCTACATGTACAACGAAGCGATTAAGATTGTTGAGCCTCAACTGGTGAACTAGCTATGTATTTGTGGATTTTAGTTTAAAAACACACGCACACCGGAAGCCGTAATCCGACCGTGTATCTCAATAGCCATACTTGAGTACAGAATTCTTTCGTTCTTTGAGCTTCATCTTTGGGGAACAAAATATATCTAAATTTCAAACTTAGAATGGATCAAGCATTTATAACTATGTGAGAAAAATGAATCAAACGATTGAGATTCGACTCTAGAGCTACCGACAGAGTTCGTCGTGCTGAAAGAAGAATTCATGCGCGCATATGCGATTGTCAGTCAACCGAAATGCAACTAAAAGTCGAGAACTCCCAGGTTATTTGCGTACGTAAAATGGACATTTCATTCAAAATAACCGTCAGTGAAGTAGAAATGTGTTCATATTTTAATCATACCATACTGAACCTCTTTTCAATATCCTAACGAAGGACTTGCCATGATTTAGTGGTACGAAATATGCAAATTTGTATAGCTTTTACACGGGAATTGGCTATGCATATACTATGGTCGCGCGACAGTAATGAAGCGAAAATTTACCTCGCCTTTGGATATTGTTTGCCGACATCTCTGCTTATCTCTCATGTTAAAACTGTTTTCAATCATTGACCTGGCGAAGTAGACGGAAGTGGACCACGACTGCATCTGTATCTCGGGGGAAATTAGTGTGTGAATCTAAAAATGTTTTGACACTCCGAAATCTGCAAGTTCCTTAAAGCCAACTTACCGACTCTTCGTGTCCATTGACATCTTTGTAATTCTTTAAGAGTTGTAAGCTAACTGTACTGCCATTACATGTACCGTTATAGCCCAAATGGACCGGCAAATTGTCGATCCTGATCCTGGCAAAAATGACAACGCGAGAATCTCCACTGGCGACCCGCACTTCGAAATGAAAAAAAGATATGTACATTGCAGTCGTCCAAATCGTAGCTAGACTGTAAATTGTAATGCTAGATAATACATTTCATTTCTTGTTCGGTTTCGATAAAATATGAATCACAAATAACCCAAAAATGTTTTGACAGCCCTCTGAGCTCAGTCGAAAGTCTCTTGAGTGTTTCAGCTCGGTTCCCGAAGTGACGTCACTAGTAGCCCGACCCAGATCCCACTTCGCGCGGTCGTGAACATAGACATTACGGGTTCAAACGCCTGTAGAAACGCAAGGATTTTATCAATCGAGATAATTTTTTCGCTGATGAAATCAGGGAAACTAGTAGATTTTAATAAAAGAAAAAAACTTTTTGGGGTTAGTGGCACTTTAATTCTATTTTTGTTTGTGTGGCAAATCAAATCAAATTTAAAAAATAAAATAAAAATAACTACAAAGTCCAGCTTACCATCTGACAAATGAATTGGTTCATTAGTTTAGGCCATCAGTTTGAAAGTAGAGAAGGTAAGGTAAAGATAGGGAGGCGCGGTGGCCTCATGGTAAGGGTGCTCGTCTCTGGATTGAGCAGTCCTAGTTTCAGCCCTGGCTGGGGACATTGTGCTGTGTTCTTGGGCAAGACACTTAACTCTCTCCACCTCCCTCCCCTACCAAAAGTAGAGGACATCGTACAAAATTAGTCCTTCTATATGAATCCAATGTTTTTTTCAGTTTACTATACATTTGCACACTGACTATGTTTAATTCTTGGGAAATCTGATATGGTCTATACACACGTGTCTCTGTATGAACAGTTACTTAATTTTAGAGTGAGTTGTTCAGAATTAAGAATTATTATGACATTGGATCAGAACACTTCCTAGAAAACACGATTTGAAGTAACAATGAAGAGACTGTTTCTTTCACATATACAGTGGCATAACTAGAGGAAGGATCCAAGAGGCTGGTCCCTCCTTCTTATACCTGAAATATTTTTGATGTGCCCCTAAATCATGGAATAAAACGAGAAAGGGCCGCACACACACACTCTGTACTCTTATAGGGCATGCTTATCTTCACTTCAGATCTCCTCCAAATTGCTTCTTCCGGTTCTGTCCTTAATAGATGCATTATTATATTGTTTCAAATTAATACTGTTGACTACATTATTTACTTTAATCCTCTTGCAGCCAGCTCAGATATGATGGATTTGAAGCTATTGCATCCAACTTGGCCAAAGTTGTCAACATCATCAGTGCATGCCCTCCGATGGCACGACTGCACCAAGTTGTTAATCTGGGACTTCAAGCTGAAGCAGAAGGTGTGCCATAATTATTTTAATAAAGCTCATTCATTTGTAAACCCTTTCATTTTGCCAGTACAGGAAGGGAGGGCCATTTCGGCCGAGAGTTGCGGCCTTATGCTAGTTACTCACTTCATGTTGGCAGGAAATAATAAATGTTTATTTCTCCTATACCATGTGATAAACATCTGGATTTTATTTGGTAGGAGTAAAACCTGAACCCACTGTGATTCCTGGCTTGACACCAGCAGTAGAAACCACCAGTCGAGGAATTGATTTGGAATATGAACCGGAAGGTACTCAGTATTAAGTTTGTTTTAATGTAGGAAGTTACATAATTATTTAATAAAGATCATGAAACACAAAGTCATGTTCATTCAAATTCATGCTGATCTGGCTGTACAAGTGGCTCAAATACTTTTGCAAATAAGTTGTACATTTCTATGAAGGATTGCAAATGGGATTAGGGTTGACAAATGAAGAGGGTAAAAATTGGTGAGAAGCATGAAATTAACTAAATGACATGCATGATTCATGAACTTATGACAGAAAACCATTGTGAAAAGCAGATGAAAGTATTATGTGACGGGATAATTTCAATACGATTTTAGCGTGAAACAGGATCTCAGCCATCTCCCTTGATACCCTTTTGTAGATATAACTATGAACCTTCTTAAGGGAAATGTGTTGTGAGCAGTTTTCTTGTCACATGTATTTTGTGCGCCAGTTATTGCTGGCTGAAAAACGCTTTCACTGTTGTACCAATATTAATACCTTGTTTACACAAACATGTAAAAATGCAGGGCTGGCACTAAATTTTGAGTCACCTGGTCCCGTAGCCTTGATCTTCACACCCGTAACAAATTTGTTACATTTCGAGTGAATCATATCAACTACAGGCAAGTTCACCCATAACATCAACAGCCGATCAAACATACTCAGCCAAAGCAGCTGTTATTGGTTTCGGCCCTAATTGACAGCCCTGAAAATGAACAAGTGAATGAAATGGAACATTTGTATCTGTATACTGAATCAGTGCTTGATTATTTTAGTTACTAGATAAAGAAGTTAGTCATTTTACGGCATGTGTTAAAATACAAATAAACAACTGCTAAGTTATTGTAGGGTTATTCACTTCTTAATTCATAGTCATAAAATATTATTTAATATTAATCGTCTCTTAAGAGTCCACTAAAATACCTTTTGAAAATATAAAGCTTCTGTAATCTTTTGTATCTTGCTAAGAAGATGGTAAGATTTATAAAGTTGTTTCTGTCTTAAGTAGCTCTACTACTAAAGATTATTATGGAGTAGTTTCCTTGTGTAAAATTCTAAATCTGATAAATGCTGATAAAGTGAAAATGTCTCATTTAATAACATTTTTCGGCTCATTACTGTATCATGGTCTGAAATATCAGTCACCTCCTTGTCATTTTGGGCTGACAACCCAAACACTGTGCTACTGACAAACCCTTTTAAATTATATCATAGTTTCTGGGGTTTCGTTAAGGGGCACACACTGGGCAAATTGAGTCGCTGTGAGGAAAATTTGCCCGTCTGGTTTGACCCTTTAGAGGAACGTTTTTCTTATAAAGGAGTTTAGTTCAAAATGTTTTGTCTGCCTGTGAAAACCAGTTGCAAGCCCACCTGCTGAAAACATCAATCAAACCCCTGCAGTTTACATGAGCCTTCAATTCCCAAGTGTAAAGAATATCAAATATCTGTCTTGTCAGTTTCATGGAAATTATGGCAAGTAAAGAAATGTAGTACCAGGGCTCGAAATTGCGACTCACTGGTCGCCAATGCGACTAAAAATTAGGTGTTGGCGACCAGATATTGAGAACTGGTCGCCAGCGGGCGACCCACCTTTTTTCCGTTGACCTTTTACATGTAACCTCGAAGGAAAACGACATTTACTTGAGGATGAAACACTTTATTCGAATAGATATAATAAACCAAACCCACGATTCTTCAATCACCAACTGGATTCATCATGTTTTTGATTCAGCAGCTTCTCTATTTTAAGGCACACTAAATTAGACAATCCTCACATCGGAAAACTTCGTAATGGATACCCGTTCAAAATCGCCCTATAATGCATTGCAAACCCTTGAGCATTGAGTAGGTCATGTATGCCTAAGGATTGCGTCTCTTTTAAGTGGCGACTAAAAATTTGCACTTGGCGACTATTTTTTACCACTTAGTCGCCACATGGCGACTGAAGGATTTTTTTAATTTCGAGCCCTGAGTACATAATTAAGGCGTGAATTTAAAATCTTAACATCTTACGGGTCTGTAGAAATGACACATAGTACAAAGCCTGATTCAGTATACAATAACTTATTCCATTTCATTGCTTGCTCAGGGGATGGAGTGAATGGAGAATGGCAGAACTCCACCACTGATGAATCGTTCATGAGCAATCTTGAGCTTCAAAAAGTTGACCAAGATTGTGACAGTGAGCCAGAAGAGAAGCAAGATGATTCACCTTCAGCAGGTGTGGTTCTGCATCACATTTTAAGAATCACCTCTGGCAAGAAATTCACAGAACCTCCGCAAGATATTAAGCCGGTTCCAGCAGCAGAACCTGTGAGAGCAACTGGGGACATGTTAGACGCAGAGGGCATCTGTGAGCAAGTTAAAATTGAACTTGTAAAGTACAACATTTCCCAAGAGGTCTTTGCAAAAGCTGTGCTTGGAAAATCTCAGGGGTATCTGTCGGAAATGCTAAAACATGGAGAGAGCTTTTTTCGACCACAAGACCACACACATTACAAAGGGTGGTTGAATTTTGAAACCATGCAACAGTTCCTTCAAAAACCTGAAGCTGAACGTTTAAGGATCTACTATCACAAAGGCGAGGAGTTGAAATTGGAGAGGATGAAACGAAGACGAATAGAGATAGTAAGTGCAGCATTTTTGTTAGCAGCTAGTAATGTTTTATACATGTACATTATACATTACTTTGTTTACCCTCGGATTTTAGAGTAGCTTATGCAGCTAATATCTTCGAGCATTTAGCCATCAGACGAGAGATAGATCACTACACCGGGAACTACGTCCCCTACTCTTTTCGAACAGTGTGTGGGTTCTTTTACGTCCCACAGAATTAATTATGAAGAGTTGTGAGACGGGGCCTACGGTTTATCGTCCTTATCCGAGAAGACTAGAAAGTCTAACCATTTGCAGATGTCATTACAAAGGCAGCACTTTCTCCTCAGTTATTTAAAGACCCTGAGTGTTGGTCCAGCCGGGGTTTGAACCCACGACCTCCCACACGCTAGTCTGGAACTCTACCTACTGAGCTAACCGGTCGGCGGTATTTTATCAAGTCCATCTAGTTTCTATCGATATTATATACATCTATTGAAATTTAAAAGGGGCTGGGTGGTCATTGATTAATTTTTTGTGATGAAAAGCCAATTAAGGGAAATGTTGAATTAAAATCTCACTTGGATTTTTGGGACAACCTTACAAAACTTCTTTGTGTGGTTGGAAGAAGCAATACTGAAAGATTCTTGTCATACAGAAAATCTCGTCAAATACTGGCACTGATCACCTTTAAATGTACACTATAGGTGCTCTGTAGTTATTAGTGACTCTTGCATCAGCATTGTTATGTTTTCAAACAGAGAGGCGATGAGAACAAAAAATACTCAACCAGGAGATCTTTTCTTGAAGAATCAGAGAAGGAACTTTCTAGCACTGATGTTAAAATATGTTAACTATCACAGAAAGGTCTATGTTTTTTTTTTGTGTTGGTACTGTTAAGATTAACAAGACTTTTCTTTGTCAATCAGGGTCTGTCCGATGATCCATCCAAGAAGAAAAGGCGCTACATTCCAACAGAAGCTAAGGCTGTAATGGAGGACTACTACCATCGTAACAAATACCTTTCCATTGATAAACGGCAAAATCTGGCCAATCAACTGGCCATTCCAGAGCAGTGTGTCAATGATTACTTCAAGAATCTGAGATCCAGGAAGAAGCATGAGGAACGCATGAAGTGTTTACTGAAAGGGCTTGAATACAACGAGAAACAACCTGACAAAAACGATTCTGAGGATGAGGATTATTTAGAAAATGGTGCTGGCAATCAGCGTCTTTCATGCTCTGAAAATAGCTCAGTTGCAACAACTACAAGTGCAGTGGGGACCTCTACACAGTTGCATGTTCAGTCCTCAAGTTTAATTCGGTCATGTGGGAGAAGGTTTAATGTGTCTCCGGGAGTGATGACATCAACCTTTCAAGTCAAACCAGACAGAAAAGTTTCCGAAACTGATTTAGTGGCATCAAAAATTGCTGCTC
>OZ026598.1:2599770-2612270 GCA_964020085.1 Micromussa lordhowensis
AAACACAGAAATACTAAGCTGTTATGGTTTTTAACAGGGTTCTTTTTAAATGTGTCATTTTTAAAGCATACATTCTATTTTTTATTTTTTTCAGGAAGTAACAGCAGTTGAATTTCATCCCAGTGCACTGGTTTTGGCTTCAGGCAGCAAGGACTGCACAGTCAAGTTATTTGACATATCTAAACCTTCAGTCAAAAAGGCGTATCGTGCTATTCAGGTGGAGAAACTATTGTACATTAATACTACACTTTGTAATAACTGTCTAGGTGTTTGTGGAAGGCGGTGTGATTTACAAGGGGTAAGCTTCTCGTGGGAGTGAGTTTACCGTGTGGGTTTACTTGCTTAAATTTGTCAGCTGGGCAAATGAGATGAGAAATGACATGCATTGAATCTAAGAATAAACACTACGCCGGAGAAACTTTAAAACAGAGTTTTTTCACTCTCAAAACGCGTCAAATGTTTTCCGTCCACACTACTCCGGAAAAAAATTTGAAAACGCAACAATCACCAGTCATTTTGGATTTGCGTTTGAGGAAACCTTGGGCAGGGAAGTCATAGGATTATCGTGATGACATCGTTTTCGAAAAGCAACGTTTTCAAAACGCTTTCCGTCCAAACTAAGACGAAAAGCCGGCGTTTTCAAATTCCTTCGGTTTGAAGAGCGTTTTCGAAAACCTCTGTTTTCGTGACGGATTAGTGTGGACGGTAGGCCTAACGGTAGAAATAAAGCTGCGTTTCAAATTTCTTCGGCGTACTATGGACAGGGCCTTACAGTACTTCACAGGACTCTTTGTTGTTGGCTTTGCAGGAGGCGGAGGTTGTGACGTCGATGTCTTTTCATCCCACAGGAGACTTCATTCTTGTCGGCACAGAGCACCCAACTAGTGAGTTACTGCGCGACAATTTACCTGAAAACCACACTTCGTAGTCTACAACTTTCTTCTTAACAAGAAGATTTGTTGTATAGGATTACATGTAAATGGTTAGCAAGACCGAGTCACAAACTTCAAGCTATGCTGCTTGTCAGATGGTGCCTGAGAGGTCTCTCTCGCAGGGTCCTGTGGAACAGGTATTTTAAGGGAGCCTTTCCAGGGTAGTGATGATGGAAGTGTGTCCTGTGACCTCCGTACTCCACTTCCAAGGAAAACGTTGCAAAACATACCCCTTGTTATTTAAGATAGGCAATTGACAGCAATTTGTTGTAACGTGGAGAAGTTTGCAATTCAGTGCAATCTCGATTTTTCGAACCTCCAAGACAAACGAAAACTAGCTTGAAAAAGACTGGGTAGTTTGAGAAATCGTGGAGGGGGGGGGGGGGGGGTTACAGTGTTTGACTAAATAGGAGGGAACGACTTTTGGTTCGAGTTATCGAGAGATTCGAAAAATCAGGATTCCGCTGTATGTTTTTTTCGCCTTTGTTTTATTTATTTATTTGTTTGTTTGTTTATTTTTTACAGTTCGTCTCTATGATACCAACACTGGCCAGTGTTTTGTGCCTGCAAACCCTCGGGAATATCATACAGGGCCTATTAATATGGCGAGTACTGATTAGTTAACAATTATTCCACGAGCCCGCGTTGGATATAAGATGGTAGATAGCCAACGAGGCACGTAGGGCCAAGTTGGCTATAATCATCTCATATCCAACAAACGAGAGTGGAATAATTGTTTAATTAAAAACGCCCCAAAGTGTAAAAAACGAAAATAAAATAAAAATAGACACCCCCTCAAAATTAAATGCCCGCTTACCATGTTTGTAGACCATAGTATAATGGCTCATATATCATGATGGCTCAGCGAATGAAATCTCTTGAACTGCGTTATCCATTGATCCAATTTTTAATTATTTTCTATATTCTAATACTTCTGCACTTGAATCACTGATATGTCTGCAAATTAAAGAGGCGATAATAATAGTATTGAAATTGTTTTATCCTGTAGGTGAAATATTCAGCGTCGGCTAATCTTTATGCATCTTGTAGCAAAGACGGATCAATAAAGGTGAGAATATCATTGCATTTCTTCGAGTGACATGTTGTCGTGAATGCCATAAAGGCAGTTGCATTTGAAGACAAGGCTTGATAGTATCTGCGGTATTTGGCCTGGCGTAGGCTGGTACAAAATTATGCATTGTGTTTGTGACCTGTAAGTGATATTATCATCGAAACCTGACTTTGAGAAGTTTGCAAAAACCACAGCGACGACGGCAACGAGAATGCCCCCCCCCCGTAAAAAGGCTGAATGCAACCTCGATCCCAGGCTCTCTTGGAGAAAGAGCCTGGGATCGAGGTTGGGCTAAGTGAACAGAATAACAGACTGCACGTGCGTTATAAATCTTGGTACATTCCTTAGCCGTGCTATATGTTCAAAACAATAACGTGACATTATGAAATTCTTCGTTTTCACGAGTCCAGTATAAAGTTGACCTCAGGATATGGTTCTAATACCGTTTGCCTTGAGATGCGTGACATTCTTGGGAAGAACATAGAGTTATAGCAGTATTTCAGTATTTCATGGTGCTGTTTTTACATGAAAACTTTTCCAATTGTCTTTAGATCTGGGATGGAGTCAGTAACAAATGCATTGCAACGTTTCCTCAAGCACATAATGGTGCCGAGGTAGGCAGCAATTTACTGCAATGTTGAGAAACTTTGTTTGGCGTTTTTACTCATAATTGTATGTCAATATTTCATTGGTTCGTGATGCATGCTCTCAGTTCGATTTAGTTACTTAGTTATCATTCAGTATCTCGTAGAGGGAGTTGGTTGGTCGGCAGGTTGGTTTACCTGTTGCTTGTTCGACAGGCTGGTTGTCCTGTTGGTTGGTTGGCAAGTTGGTTAGCTATCAGATAGACAGACGCACATCACAAACTATTTTTCCCATCGTCATTCATTTGTCATTATCATGTGTGTTTTTCCCTCAGGTTTATTCTGTGTGCTTTTCTCAGAATTCAAAGGTAGGTCGATGGATATCCTATTGTTCACTTTACTTTAGCTTGGTTTGTATTTGGTATTCGGGTATTATTTTTTCCCCGTGATGCTCAGATCGAACTGCGAATGTGTTGCCTTGCAGTGATGCACACCGTATCACTTTTGACAATCTTGTTTTTCAACTGTCATAAATTCTAGGCAGTTTTAACTTACTTCTACCTCTATTTTAAACTTGCAGTTTTAACTCAATTTGTAAATTTATTTCTAATATTAGTTGTAAATGATTAGTATTCACGTAGTATTATTATTATTTTTTAATAACCATTGCCGCCCGAGCTCCTAACGCCCACCTCACCTCAGAGAGTTATTCTCATATTTACTCACTGTTTTTTCGCAGTATATTGTGTCCAGTGGAAAAGATTCCCTGGTGTTCTTATGGGAACTATCGACAGGTAAAATTGACATCAATTTAGACGTTACCTTGCAGCTTTTTGAGAAGTTCCTGCCCACAACAGCAGGTGTAGTGGTCGCTGTATAATGTTTTTATCCCTAAGAAATTTATCACGGAATGAAATTGTGTTCGTATAGTTAAAATAATTTATGATATAATAGTATTCTAATCTGTTATGCAAACTAATAAAGTCAAAGTCATACATAACCAATCACAGCGCTGTAAAAAGCTATAATAAACCAATCAGAACTCTAGACATTGAAACACGTAGACATTGAAAAGCGCGGGAAAACACGTTACTTTGGACATTGTGGAGAAGGCATAATAGTGAATTGATTTAAGCTGTCTATAGCAAAAATAGCGGGAAAATAAGCAAACAATGGCTAGCGCGGGAAAATGTGTGACAGTAACAAGCGCGTAAAAAGTCGTAACCAAGCGCGGGAAAAGTGTTGCGAAGACAACTATAGGTTCGATTACCAGCCGCTGTTCGAGCCTGGGACAATTACCAGTCTCTAGAATACCCTTGAGTATATTCTGGAAATTCAGAAACTGTCTCAACAGAATGCAGCTATAATTCAGAATCATCTTTACCGTTTCTGCCGTCAAACCTAGTGTAACAGAGATTCCTTGTTTTATTGTTTCCAGGCAGAGCATTGAGCATGTACACGGGAGCGACCATGTCGAACTACAGAACACAGATTGTCTTCAACCACACCGAGGATTTCCGTGAGTTTAATTATTAGCGCCAATTAGCTGTCGCGAGTCACAATATCTAAACGTAAACAACACAATGAACCGAGGAGATCTCGCGCGTGACTTTACGCTAAGGGCGGGAAAACTTTAGCGATCAAGCCGGGTTTGTCTTTCGTTTGGCATCTGATTGGTCAAGTAGCTGAATTGTGCGAACTTTTAACCAATCACAGAGCGTAGGAAGGAAACCGACCCAAAACAACTTCGAATTACTTATAGTTTTCTAAATATACACTAAGGTAAATTGGTTTACTGATCAATATCATAATGATATATTCATAAACCCACGGCAAAATCTTTATTTTCAACAGTAATCGTCGCAGATGAATCGAACAACAGCATAGCATGCTGGGACACAAGAACAACGGAAAAGCAAAAACTTCTTAATTCAGGTATGAAAAAGAACGCGTTTTTCTTGACAACCAATGAATACTATGGGCTGCTAGCTAAACATTTTTCTCTTTGTTTTTCCTCCAGGTCACAATAATCACATTCGCTGTATCACCCACTCCCCCATGGGAGCGGCTTTTGTCTCGTGTAGTGACGACTTCAGAGCAAGATTTTGGTACTGTCAAGGAGTGTAGGACTTTTCCTCTAATTATCTTTTCAACTGCACACCACCACTGCAATGAGGACCATGGAAACTTCTGTGCAAGGTGACTTCAACAGGCGCCGTTTAACTCATCATCTCGACACGGGGTGTTTCCAAAATGCCGACTGGACCAGTCGCCATTTTGGATTTCATCTTTGTATGACCTCGGGAAGAGATTTCTCACATTAGCCATCACTTTGTTGTCACGTCACCATAAGAAAGATACTAATTACGTTTACAATATTGTTTTATGAGGCTTGTATGTTGAGTGCGTTGTCTCTGGTTTTAGGACAATAAAACTAACTTACTCAATTCTCCTGTTGTCGTTTTCTGAACATCTCCATGGTCATCCCGAACAGAAAAAAAACTTGGTGGCTCGGATTGGAAAGGTGACAAGCGGAGACCCTTTTGGCCCTCCGCCTGCCTCATTTTTTGACTGAAAATGTGGCCTGTGGCCTGAAATATCAACTGTCAACTGTCTCCTATAGGTTAATCCCGATGGGTATGGGCTGAAAAGGCGGGAGACAACTAACTTTCCACGCCAACCTTACCCTTCCCCGCAAACCCTCGCGCTTGTTGTTGCACGTTCAGATCCAAGCGAACTTCGGCTCATTCTCGCTGAAACACACATCCCTCTGCTATGAACATAATTATAGAGCTGTTTCGGGTCGTGTGTTCTTGGTTAAGACGCTTGTTGTAGTCACCAGACATTTCTGTAGTGTAGGCCATGCTGCACCAGTTTGGATCAGAAATGGTTTTACCTTAACAAGGGAACTCGCCCTTGGGAGTGCAGCGTGGCACAAAAGATCAACCTGGGTGATTGGCAGATGCGACTTCTAAATCTATGGAGCAGCGTTGCGTGACGCTGAATTGAGCCAGGCGCTTGTCAGGATTTAAACCATCCCGTCCCTTTTATCAGTGAGAAATTCGACAAAATTTTCGTTTGTTGCTGTTTCATTTGATGAGGCTTTGTCACATGTCGGACCTTTTTTCGAAAAAACACCTCGACCTCACATCACAAGGACTGTGAAAAGGTTAATTCCGTTTCTCTACCCGATTTCACGAGTACCTAGAGCCCTCTGCTTAAATATTTTCGCTAAGCCGAGTGTAAAGGACAAGTATGTAACAAACTGCTGGTCGAGTTTAGAATCGGGGTGAAGAAAACGGAAAGGTACAATAAATATTGCTTATCAGTTTTATCGATAGGGTTTTATTTTCGCTGAGAGTGAAGTCGGATCCTTGGTTTTCCATAATCAATGAATTTGCTTTCTCAAATTTTCTCTTACAGCGTGAGCAAAATTTCAGCTTTTGAGGAATGCTATAGGATCGAAATCCACCAATCACAACCTTACGTGTTGACTTTTGACCTCTGAAAGTGGTAAATTAACCAATCAGAGAGAGGATATTTCGATCCTCGCGAAATTTGATACGTGCCAATTTTAGCTATAAATAATGCATACATAATCACGGTTTGCATTCGATCTGGTTTATCGAGGAGAGTTTATCGAGGCTTGTCTAAAAAGTATTGCTGAATCTACGTTGGTTAAACGATGGCGCGAAAAGTGTCTCGTAAAGTGAAAGAAGCGAAAAAGGCTGGCAAGTCGAAATTTAGTGCTGGTGCAAGGGGCGCCAAGAGGAAGATAAAAATCAAGAGAAAGGAAACTTATTCGACCTACATTTACAAGGTTCTGAAACAAGTTCATCCAGATACTGGTATCTCCAGTAAAGCCATGGGCATCATGAACTCGTTCGTCAAAGATATCTTCGACCGGATCGCAAGCGAAGCTTCCCGTTTAACAAAATACGCCAAGAGGATGACCATGAGCTCCCGCGAGATGCAGACCGCGGTCAGGCTGCTTCTGCCCGGTGAACTAGCTAAACATGCTGTGAGTGAAGGAACCAAGGCTGTGACCAAGTTCACCAGCTGCAAGTGAGACGGTTTTCCCGCCAACAAAACAAACGGCTCTTTTAGGAGCCACCACATCTGTCTAAAAGTCTATGACCAATAAAATGAAAATATCTCATCCGAAATGCCCTCACAGCGTGTTCCGAAATTGTATAATTTGGCGGCAATAGTGTAAATTTGAGGTGCCTGTTCCTGCAACTACTGCCTCCCGTGTAGCATAACAGTTATTCCTCAAATCATATATAAAAATTCTTGAAAGAACTTCGCCAAGTTTGATTTAAAAATAACTATCCCTCACTTTTCATTGACTGTAAAGCAGTTTTCACTGACCGTGTAGGATGATTGTTCTGGCCATCAGCAAAATCAACAAAATTCAGTTAAGGATGACTCGGATAATTTTTCAAAACACAATTTCCTTGTCTATGCGGTCAGATAGCATTCGACCAAGAAAATTGCTTTTTTCAATCTTATTACAATCCCGGCAACGTAGGGGCAATTGTGAATCCCATGTATTCCCAATGTCTTAAAACAAAAAAGTTCTCTTGCTATCCCGCCGGCTGCCATTCTCTTCGGTTTGTGTTTACGTGTTTTCTATCCCGATTTGATTTAAGTTCTCGTCGATTGCTTGGCTTTCAGCCTCGTCATTTGCACTTGGAGCTTCAGTGGAACATTTATTCCCCCTGTTCAAATATCTAGTGCTATTTTGAGTGAAGTTAAGATTTTTTCAACTGTGTTTGTTTGGGTTCCTAGACTTCGATTACTGAACAGTTCGATTAGCTACGTCGGGAACAAGGATTTAGAAATGCCCTGCAGACCTGATACAAAAACCTCCCTGACTTTTTTGAACAAAATTTAATTTATCCCTGTCTGTTGCGATTGCGTGACTAAGTTATCCTAGTTAAGGACACTGCAGCTCGCTTTCTCCTAGGAGACCCAGGCGATATTTTGGGCGAGTTTCGCCCAAACTAGGGGAGGGGATAATTATTCGAGGGGAGGCGCATATTTTAAATTTTGGCTGATAGGAGCCGCGCTTATTTGAGGGGAGGCGGCTAATTCGAGGATTTACGGTATTCAAAACTGAGGGAAGTCACGCAACACTCCTCCCTAAATGTCCCTTGTTTTTGTCTTAAGAGTAAGCCGATTTTAAATAACTTAGGCTAAATTTTCAAACAGTTTATTCAAACTGGTAAGATGGAGTTTTCCTAGGCCTAGATACAAATATCGCAAAAAATGTTCTAAATTTCTTTCTAGAAATTCTCATAAAATTCCTAAATTTCTTTTGAATTTAGTCTAAATTTCTTAAAAATCTTCTAAATTTCTCAGAAATATCATTTTTTTCTAATGTTAATTTGACCCATTTTTGGCTTTATATCAACTTCCGCCATGTTGACTGATTGATTCCACGTGGCGTCGAATTAATTGGTAGGTACTTTGTATGTGGTACATCTTATTGTACTGCAGAATAAATCTGCTGAATTGGTAGTATCGCTGGCTCATAAAAAGAAAAGGGACCATTTTAAACCTGCCGAAGATCTATAGCTTGTGCAGATAGGGAAACACGAAAACAACTCGTAAAATTTAATATAAACTTTTTTTTTTGTTCTTATGAAGTATCTTTTTTGTGATAATTGCTCTAAATAATATCACATTTTTTTCTAAATTTCTTAACATTTTCTAAATTTCTCAAAAACTTCTAAATATCTCAAAAAATATCGCGATATTTGTATCTAGGCTTAAACTGTTTTCCCGGGGAAGAACTTACATATAAACGGGAAGGGTCTGCTTGTAGTACCTTTTTAAAAGGGGTTACAAAGGCGGTTTTGGTAACTCTTAGGTTGTCCACTGTGGGAACTATTGCGGTACTTCTTCGGATATTGAGTTGAAAAACATATATTACAGGAGCAGACAGGAGATAATGTATTGTTAAAGATTGGTACCTCTAGGCAGGTGAAAAAATGTCAAAATTTCCGAAGAGTTCCCCCTTCCTTTTTTATGCAAGAGTTCCCCCCGGATTCTTAATAACGCTTGCGAATTACGAGAAAGCCTGTCAACAAAGTGCACAAAACATGACAACTATTCTTAAGCTATTCTTAGAAATAAAACCAGCCATAAAACAGGTCAAATGATTTATTTAAAAACAGATATTAAAAACAAGCAATAAACCTTTCAACTGAAGAGAGCCAGTCGTCAGTATAAACACAAGCAGGAAGTAACTGAACTTGTATTCTCAGCTGGTTTGCCGTCCCTCAGGGCTTGATTGCTTGAAACACGAAGTCCACGAGAAACAACGAAACACCCATCCCGACTAGACTTCCCAGTTGCAGAAACATGTAACCGATACTAGTCGCCAGGCCCTCCTCGTATCTCTTACCGCGCTGCCCCGGGGTCAGAAGCATCATGGCGGCGCAAATTCCGTAGCCAGTGACCAATCCGAGCAGACCAACAGTTAGATAGGCTACCCAATCAGCTTGCAGTCCGACAACACAGGGCTCGAAGTAGATCAGTAGAATGGGAATTGCTATAACCAGCTGCACTAGGCAATTGCAGAGAATCGATTTCTTGTTGTAGATGATCCCGAAGATCGGTAAGTTTATCCCGATAGCGTTTAGCACCGAGTAACAGCCGAAGAGGATGACAATGAACCAGCCCGTCTTGTCGCTAGACTGCGAACCTCTGGTCGGAGAAACAGCAATGGCAGTGTTTAAATAGCGAGACGAGTTGAAGAGATCGTCAATGGCTGAAGTGCAGTTGTAATTTCCGTGAAACTGCGAAGCAATTCCCGGAAACAAGGCATTGGAGATGACCAATGCCAGGCAGATTGTGGTGAGTGCAGCCCAGTTATTTCTGATGGTCGTCTTACGAGACACGTTGATGAATTGTCTGGATTCGTCACTTGCCAGTAACAGCTGATTCTCGTTACTTTCGGCGTCTTCGACGCACCCTCTATCAGTGACTTTAAAACGTTTAGCGTGCGTTATTTGGCGGACGTACGCTCGCAGAATGGTAATCAAACAACACGCTACGAGGATTATGAGATCCACCAAGGCCACAAACAAATAGCCGCTGAGGCAGAAACCGTCATCCTTGTCTTGGAGATGTTGAAACGTTCCCTTCGAGATACAGCGCATGATGAAAGTAACCACAAGTGCGAACATACCGCCTGACTGTGCTCCCTGGACCCCAAACCTGGGGAAATGCTTCCCAACGAAGCTGTAAAGGGCTCCACCGCCGACATTTTGAACGACGGTCGCAACAAAGATTAGGCCCAACACCGAACCAAACCGAGCTGGTGTGGATAAAATGCCGGAGTCAAGAGGTGTAATGACAACTTCTGCGACCAGCAAAATTACGGAGGCAGTCAGTGTGAGGAACAGTACAGTTAAATGACTCGATTTGGATGGGAAGGTGACCATCAACACCGCCCCAACACTCGCGCCAACTCCGACCGTCACACCAACGTAGACCTCGGGTTTGTAGTTGTCGGGGAAAAAGTAGTTGAAATAATCAACGGCATTGTAATTGAAAAACATGGCGCTCTGTACGGAAGCACCAAGAAACCAGCATGCCAAGTAGAGTTTCCAAGGAACTGCCATTGATGTCCAATTGTCAGTCTGAAAGAACGTTTAAAACGTAGCAAATGAATGGTCTTGCTCTTTTGACGGTTAGTTTACTCGTCACGAGTAAAAGCCGGACCGAGCAACTTGGAAAAGAGTTTACCAATCAGAGCGTACACTGCGAAGCAGAGATTTGCTTCTGTTTCTGTCCGTCACGAGTTACTCGTCACGAGTAAAAGCCGGACCGAGCAACTTGGAAAAGAGTTTACCAATCTGAGCGTACACTGCGAAGCAGAGATTTGCTTCTGTTTCTGTCCGTCGAGAGACATGAGGCAATCTCTGCCTGCAAGTGCTCGATCACATGTTCAACCGCCGTCCATCTCCCACAACCCAGGACGAATGAATTAAAAATACTGGTTTTTGACAAGTTTTAACAGGTTGATAACTAACGCATGACAACAGGATTCAAGACGCTGTCCGTTTGTGAGACTGCAGACAATGGCAACAAAATTGAAAATGGCAATCCTGGGGCCCTTTTCTCGAAGGTCCCGAAAAATTTTCGAACCCGAAAGCCCTACCAAAATCTCGCAGCTTATGATTAAAGAGCTGTTTTATTCACATATTCTTAATATAAACAGAGGTTCTCTCCACACAAGAAGTTTCAGGCGTATACAACTCTCCGTTTTTAGCTACAGATGAACTAAAAATGGCTTTACAGGCTCGAAAAGTTTCCGGGACTTTCGAGAAACGGGCCCCTGGACTGACAGGCGTAAGTCAAGTACAAGTGCATCAAATTCAAAACGTTTGCCGGACGGTAACTAAAAATTTGATTGCGGGGCAACGTTTCGCCTGACAAAACACGGCACATGCGACATGATGACGCGATTCTTGGTGCTGAGCAAAAGGAGCGCAGCCTCTGGGGACGAGAATAAGGTTCCTCTGGTCTCGTTCCACGAGTCTTCGTTCCTTACTGCACAAGCTTGACGTAATGAGCTACACAAGAGTTCTGTTACAGGCTCGATTTTTTATTGGTTTTTAAAGTGAAAGTAAAAAAGCAGAGTCTGGATTGAGACACGCGTGTGTCAGCTAGGCATGCGAGATTCAACCGGAAGTCCGGGACTTAAATTGGTTCTATCTAGGGCCGCTGGTTTCTCGATCGCTGGTAAAGGAGAACGAAGACTCAGGGTATGAGGGTAGGTTCCTTTTCGTCTTTCACGAGCATAAAGAGAATAGAACCTTTGTCTCGAAGGGTAACCAGAACGCTACTTGAGAGCAAAGGACACATGTTTTTCTTCAATTCTCTACTTGCACAAATCCCATAATACACCTCTTTTACCCCCCAAAAGTTTGCATAATCATTGTTTGCAATTTCTCATGAACATCAAGGTGTTTCAAGAGTAATCGAAAACAATGCCTATGCAATTTTTTTTTTTTTTTGGGGGGGGGGGGGGTAAAAGAGGTGTATTATGGGATTTTGCAAGTAGCGAACAAGTCAATCATTTTGCTCACCAGAGGCCACGCTCCTTTTGGTCAGCACCAAGAATCGCGACCATCACTGGGCTGGTCCAATACCGGAACTCAGCGATTCACGGACTTTCCGTCAAATCTGATTGGCTGAGAATACGAAACGAAAACTTTGCGCATGCTCAGGACATCGGGTCTGGGCAGAGGTTGCGATTCTCCGTGCTGACCAAAAGGAGCGCTGCCTCTCGGGTGAGAATGTAAATCAATAGCGTTAATGAATACAAGCAATAGTTTGGTAACTCAGTAAAAGTGTGGAGTATTGTGGACTTTTCGGGAGCTTTTGCCACTTTTGATTGGTTAGTTTTGATCATATATTCGGTGCACTTTAATTTTCAATGGTTTCGGTTTAGTTGTCGAAGAAATACAGAGGAGTCGATATCCTTCACGAAACAGTACCACTCTATTGTTCTTAGTTTATGTTCTGATTGGTCAATTTTCTTCTCGGTGGCAAGTTCACGTAGTCGCACGGTGAGTGACAGTCTCTGAAATAGTTTTTCCTCAAACACCTCTCAGTAAACTATCAGTCTAGACCATTTCCGAGTTACCTAAAGCCTCTCTTTCAAAGCGAGGCCTGGTGCACAACCATTGATATGAAAATGAGTTTGATTTCCATGTGAATGAAATCTCACTTTCATATGAAAGGATGAGCACCAAGACTCGCTTTGAGAAAGAGGCTAAAGGTAATTCGAAAATGGCCTATCGAAACCCCCAAAATCCATTTAATTCGTACCGGCTAGTTTTCGTTAACGCCCAACATAATATCGACTTGAACATAAATTCTCGTATATCAAAA
>OZ026598.1:2617270-2642270 GCA_964020085.1 Micromussa lordhowensis
CTGAGTGAAATTGAAACTGAGTATCGGAATTCAGTTATTTTGTCGTTCACTAGATGTAAGATCGCAAACTGCAACATGCATGTGGATGCAAGCCGAAGCTCACAAACAACAAATCTGAAAGCAAAGGTATAGCAAAGGACAAAATAATTGAAAAATGTATAGTTTTATCTCACAGATGTCAGATTATCGATGAAACTGAATGAAATTGAAACTGAGTATCGGAGATCAATTATTTTGTCGTTCACATTTGTAAAAGATCGCAAACAAGGATGCAAGCCAAACTCACAAAAAACAAGTCTGCAAGCAAAGGTATAGCAAGGTCAAAATAATTGAAAAAAAACTTTCATAGCAAAAGCGCATGACGATATATTTAGCGTTGAAAGTGCGATATCAGTCTCTCGAAACAAGCTAAACACTATTTTCTTTGCATGAAAACAGCTATTTTTATGTGGTGTTTAAAGCCGAGTTTACTCAAACATGAAAAAAGTAAACGGTCGAGATGCTTTACTGAGAAGGTTAGGAGGAATAAAAAGTGATCATTTCTTAGGAAAGTAATTGCATGTGTTCATTTAATAGTGAGGACACAAGCTGTGCGGAGTTGTGATGCGTGACTGTTTTACAATCGAAATTCTTCTTATGTCCACAATTTATTCGTTTAATACTTATTTCTATTCCAGGATAAATCAGGTAAATGACCTTTACAAAGACGCTGGAATCCGTGATAGTTCCCGAGTTCGGTAAAAAAATTGTTTCATACAAGAAAAGATTGTTTCTCTCTTAGCGGGATGTCTGCCATTCCGGCTAGCCCCAGTGACCCTCTAAAACATCTGGTTTATCTACTGTGCATAGTGTCCCGATTATTAAATTGAAGGACAGCAGAAAATGCCATTGATAAAAGGCAAATTCATGCCTAAGATCCATACCCCTTTTATAAGTAAAATATCGAAACCGTAGCATTTCACAGTTTTCAATTCTCGAGGATCTCAGGCGGGAAGATCTGGGTAGACCTGGGTAGCCTGAAATGTCAGTCATCTCCTGCCCTCGCCCGGGGATTAGGCGGCTGACATTTGAGGCCAAGCCGTTGGCGGCCTATTTGCATGATGTGTGCCAAGGTCAACAGTGGTGTTTTCAGTACGCTGATTTACTCGCTGATCTGAATATTCTTTCTAGATTTTGTTTACAGACGGACGTTTGCAATTTCGACGTGATATATGTTTTTGTTTCCAACGTGGCATTTAATCCAATTAACTCAGAATTGAAATTTTTCAAAAGCGCGCAACTTGTATTGATTCTCGCTATATCTGTTCGAAGAATTTTTGCACTTTCATTTGGAGGATGTGGTTACTGGTAAACTGGAACGGTCTCCAGCCCTACGAAGGGATCGATGTAGTAGTGTATAAAATTATGTCAAAAAGCAAAGGGCGAAACCTTTGTCCACCAGCTGACACCTCGAGCATCCCGAACAAATACAGGTCACTTCCGGCTTTCTGGCTCCCCGTATTTTAACTTTCGGTGCAATCAATGTAATTAGTATCTGTTTTCTTCCAGCCTATTTATTAATCGCCTTCTTTTTCTTTGCCTCCTCACAGTATTTATTTCTTCCATGAAACGCGTTTACTCTTAAAGAATTTTGCTTTAACAAATTAGTAATTGTTATGAATTAGCATAAAAGCAAAAATTAAAAGAGGTGACAGACCTACACGATTCCTATGGTTCGTGATATTTGTATCTTTGCTACGTTGAAGGTACATATTCTCCTTCTGTACACGTGTTAAATCTAAAAGATAGTCACCGAATGCTGCGGTACATTCTGTTGATAGTGACATATCATACGCAGTGATTCACATGACGTCACTAAAATTCAAACTACAAAACTATTGATCCTATTGATATTTTACTTTAATGAGGTATAAGAGCAGCTGAAAACTAATATTTAGACGAGTTTTTGTCCCGAATGGGTTCTTGGTTTTGCGATAGGTTATGCTTGAATTTCTAAGCTTTTGCGTGACGCTGCATTTACATGACGGCCGGGTTGTTTAAAAAGTGACTTATTTCGGGACTTATTTCGGGAAATGTGGCTATCTGAACGGGTTCTTGTATTAGGAAAAGTATTATTTTAATGTTTTTTAGTTCCTCGAGAGATAAATTTACGCTTTTGTAATAAAACTCAGTGACAGATGTTTCTGTTGGTTTCCGGCCGCCATGTTGGTGCCCATCTAGATGGGCACCAACATGGCGTCCCATACAGATCTCTATAAATTTGGATGGCACACTTCTGCGAATAGCGCGCGAATTAAAAGCAGCAGAGACCTGATTCTTGGCGAGGTTGTTTATATTGCAATCACCTATCATATCCCAGATTCTTGAATTTATTTATTGAACGGTTACGATTTTAGTTTTGATCACGTGACTGATGAAAACCGAGAATTCCAAGACTTACATTAACCTTTAGTTCTCAAAGTAGTCTCAAATCGTAGTGTGTAACTTAAAATCTGTCATTGCATGCATCAACTTCATGCATGATGACGCATCGATGGCGAGATGTGACAAGGGATCATCCAAAAAAAACACTTGGTGATCTGAACTATGTTTGGACAAAAAACGATTCACATCAACCTCCCCTTAATCGGATCGCGAAAATCGACAGATGTGGAATTGTAGGAGCAGAAATCTTACTTATAAATTCTGTACTGAAAGTGAAGAATGATCATCGCAGTAAGTTTTCTAACTCAAGTAGTTGGAAAGAAGAAGCCTGAAAAAATCAGGGCTTCAACGGGATTCGAACCCGTGACCTCCGCGAATACCGATGCGATGCTCTACCAACTGAGGGTCATTACTTAATCCACGGTTGTCATTTCCGGCTGTTTTGCGGGTTCGTCCCTGACATCATGCAGTGCATAACAACTGAAATACCGAGAAATAGCTTTGCTGGGGTTATGACTACAGTTCGGGTCGTGAAAACAGCTGATTTCCAAATGCTCGGCCCCCACAGCATTGAGTACACGGAAATGGAAGTTTCTCAAGTTTATATCAATGGCCATAGATTTCTGCAGGACGGACGACCCTTGATGTTAGGTCTGAGCCCTGGTAATCCGTACTATTACAAGAAGGAAAGTCTTATACGGCTTTTTGATTTTGCGGCAAGAAAAAATTCAGACCAGGTAAGTTATTTTATTCCTCGTCTAGTGAAAAATGTGTAGAAGAGCAAGTTGAGTTTTCCTTTTTTACTAACGCCCCGTGAGTTAATTTTGTAGTTGTTTTGCTCTGATTTACCAGTAAAATGATGGGAAGAAGATCGTGCTTGACTTTCACAACTCTTGCTCTTATTTGAATGCAGTATGTGAAAGTTTGTAAATCTTGACGATTAATTGTGACATCTTAATTCATTTTGTAGCAGTCTCGGCCTCCTTGGTCGAATTCTCAAATGAAGAGAAATCGTCGTTACTAAAGCTTGTAGAATAATTGAAATATGAAAACAGTAGAACACGCTAATTTCATATATGCTGTGATCTATTCCTTTTCATTGCAACATGAACTTCAATTCACGCCGAGGTTCAATTCACGCCCACACGCCCAATGATAGAGCGTCAACAGAGACATTTAATGCGTACCAGTACAGAATTTATAAGTTAGATTTCTGCCCCTACAATTTCCACATCTTTCAATTTTCGCGATCCGATTAAGGGGAGGTTGATGCGAATCGTTTGATGTCCAAACATAGTTCAGATCACTATGTGCTTTTTTGTGATGATCCCTTGTCACACCTCGCCATCGATGCGTCATCATGCATGAAGCAGATTTTAAGTTACGTACTACGATTTGACACTACTTTAAGAACTAATTAATGTAAGTCTTGGAACGCACAGGAAGATGAATCACTGCGTAAGATATGTCACTATCAACAGAATGTACCGCAGCATTACTATCTTTTAGATACCCTAGTTCTAAGTAAAAAGAAATCTGTTTTCTCTTTCAGGTCCTCCTTTTTATTCCTGACAAGATATCGGAGCATAACTACCGAGCGGTAGGCTCGAAAAATCCTGAGAAGTCTGCGCGCGTTAAAGGAAATCGGCTGCGGAACAAATGCAACGAAGCTATTCAAGGCAGTGCTTTATGTCACTCCAACTACAGCTTCATCAGGTGGACAGAGGACGTGGAAAGCTGCCATGAATATGACAAGGCTCTAGCCGACATCAAAGACCTGTACGAGACTAATGATGAGTTCCGAAACGACATCAGAGAGTCTACCGAGGCAGCGTTAACATGTCTCAGAAACGGCCGAGAAAAAGGCGGCTACAACAAAGAAAGCGAATTTACCGATGAGGAGGTAGTTGACTTGAAGGAAGGAGTTCTGTATCTGCTGAAAGAACTTGCATTTTTGGTTGCAGTGCCAAGCATTTATGAGAACTGTAAACAGTTTGTAATAGTGTATCACCGCTCTTGGCCCGTGCTAGAGAGGTGCTTTAACGGCTGTTACGACGGCATCGAAAAGCCTTCTTTAGGTTTTGTCGTTTTTGAATGACAACAAATGTAAATGTAATGTTCAATGCCGGGTAGTGTAAACTAGTTAGCCAAGTTAGGGATTAAACTAACGGGATGCTGAACAACTCTCAGTGATATAAAACAATGCATGTAATTGCACTGAGTGCGAAAAATACAGAGCATTCATTTTTCCCATCTCTTGTAGCTCTACTAAATAAATATACCTTAATCATAACAGTTCGTTCTTTCTTTCTGGATAAAGTTACAAACAAACCCTCTACCGAGAGTTAATGCATCGATTGCATCACAAAACCAGAATGAAACCGGGCTCTGTTAGCCTGATTCTCTGACGGTTCACTGAGTTCAATAACTCTCACTGGATGGCGAGCTAGGTCAGGAGGCCATGATAAACGGCGGGGTGACCCTGAGAAGCAAATCTCTTTTAACATTCCAAAAGTAGTACGAAGACACTCCGAAAAGAGCGATGTAGTTTAATTTTTGTGATTAAATTCCGAAAGTAGCGAATTCAAAAATGTAACTTGAGAATAATAAAAATAACACATACAAGTTACACTAACCAGGGGCGTTGTGTTGAGAAACTCAATGAACTGAGTTGCGAAATACCTTATTGTGACCCTGAGATATTGATTTCAAAGCTCAAATTTACACGAATTATCCAGTGACGTCACTCACACTTCAGTTGTTTCGGGCTGACGTGGCCAAGCATAAAATGTGTATGGCACGATTTCAGAAGTACCCAACGGATCCGCTCCACAAAATATCCGCTCCACAGCCTGTTGTTACGCTGGCTGGCAAATTTGAAATTTTAATAGAAATTTTGGTCGCCGTATACACAGTTTTAGCTAAAACTGTGGACCCCTAAATTATATCACGCATAAAATATGTCACACCTTGCCGAAATTTACCGCCTGTTTCCTAGGCGCATTACCGCGGAGTTTGTCTTTCCTATGATGTATATCCGTAGGTGTGTTCTTGCTGAATGTAAACTCTTGTATGAGTTAGGTATATATACAGGCGTTTTTCTGTTGTATTGTTAAACTCCCTGACGAAGTGTGCGCTAGTCACACGAAACGCGTAGGAGAAATAAAGAAGTTATACAACTACAGTTCGCAGAAGTGCTGCTCACTAGTTAAGTTTTTATTAAACGGAATAAAACTTTGCTGGGAATTAGCCCTGTAAGATTTGGCTAAATGTTATAACAGCACACTGAAAGTTGTTTTGGATAAACATGCTCCTAGGTCTATCCAGGTCTATCAAAGAGAGACGTCGTGTTCCTTGGTTCAATGAGGAGATTAATTAGATGGCTAAACGTGAAAGAAGAAAGGCTGAGAAAAGATGGAGAAGAACTAAGTCATATGCTGACCTGGCTGCCTTCAAGGTTAACCCTTAACGGCCTAACTGGACACTAAAAAATGCCGTTTTTTGCCGTAAAATCCGATTTTTTGCTGCCATAACGCTAAATGGACCTCACATTTACTGAAAAAGCGATTTTCTACTAAAAAGGAAGTTTTCTTTGAAGATGAGGCACATAAATGTACAATATTTTAATTGGGCGCATGCGCATAAGCCAAAATTTTTTTTTTTTTTTTTTTTTTGCTGGCCCTTTCCGATTTTTTCCTCTTGCCCTTCTCCTTTCCTTTCTCTTTGCCCTTTTATTCTCGTTATCTTCTACTACTCATATCCTTTCTGTCGCCCGTAAAAAGTTGGGTATTTATAATGGGTAAACCTTGGAAATGGGTTCTTGATCCATTGTAGGTATAATGGACCTCTTTGTCACCATTTTTGCCCCAAAAACTCATCACGTTTTCTTCCAATTGCTCCGTCGGAAAGCGGTCGATATCCAAAACGGACAGTTGTGCGGATAGACCTATCCTAGCTCTATAATCTGTTTATCAAGAATATCTGGTGGCGTTAAATTGATGACGTCACAAGTGGTACAAAGAGCATGACCAATTATATACGTCTATATGCGTCGTTAGGACGTTAAGGGTTAAGAGGAATGCAACAACCGCTCTTATGAACAAGGCTCGTAGAGAATTTTACACTAATTTCAATCTCTAGTGTTGATTTTTAAAACTCTCGACCCATTGAAAATACGCTCACGTTCTTCTCAGAATATACATATATTCTGTACTTGTACCTTAAATTACGAAGCATTTTAATCACAAAGAATGTCATTCCTAGTTCATTCTTTGCTAGGCTTTCATCGGTGAACATGCACTCATGAGATCGAATGCCGTAATTCCGGTGTTCTGGACAGTGTGGCTACATTTGAAAGTAACATTTGAATGTGAAAAGTAGTGAAACACGGCGGGTAAACGGAGAAAAAAATGTAGATCAAGTTAAAATAGTCTTTTGTCTACCGCAGGAAAAGATATACCTTTTTTCCTAACAGAACTTGTAATTAGAAGCAATTAGTGAAACAAGCTGAAAGTCATTGCTGTCTCTATGAAATGACTTTTCTGTTTTATTTTTCTGGGGGAGAGAGAACAATTAAATTTTTCTGCTGAAAATTCCGATGTCATGATATACCATGACATCGGATCGTGGACACAAAAATGCAGAAAACAATTAGTGAAACAAGCTAAAAGTCGTTGCTGTCTCTATGTAATGACGTTTCATTTTTATTTTCGGGGAGAGAACAATTGAGTTTTTCTGCTCATAATCCGATGTCATGATATACCATGACATCGGATCGTAGACACAAAAATGCAGTTGTCTTCTCTACAAAAAACGTCCAGAATACGGTAGTGTACGGTGAATGCAAAAAATGTAGAGCAGTGTCTTTTTCATAAATGTTTTTTTTTAGTAGAGCATCGCATGTCCTGTTGGGTAGGGCCAAACTTGCCAACACAAGAGTGTACTTAAAATTGTTATGCAGCCTTAAGTGCCTCTCACAAACAAACTACGAAATATAAAATTCCGGACAATGCTATGTTTGGAACCGGCTCTCGTACTGAAGGGACCGCGACCACTTTTAGAACTAAAAGTTTGAAGTTTTCTTTTGTTTTTAACCTCCTGTAAGCGAACACTTGACAAGTAATAGAGCAGGAATTGGATAATAAAGTGTTGTAACCTTATCGCTCTGCTGGGTAGTACAAGAGGCGGAAATTTTTCATTGGGAAGTATCGGATTTTTCTCGAAATTGAATTTCATTTAAAATATGAGATTAGTCTCTTCAGTTACCATTACGCTAATGAGGGAAACTTTTGACCCAATATGGTCTAACGAATCAAGCCTTGGTGTTCTGGACAGTGTGGCTACATTTGAAAGTAACATTTGAATGTGAAAAGTAGTGAAACACGGCGGGTAAACGGAGAAAAAATGTAGATCAAGTTAAAATAGTCTTTTGTCTGCCGCAGGAAAAGATATATCTTTTTTCCTATGAGAACTTGTAATTAGAAGCAATTAGTGAAACAAGCAGAAAGTCATTACTGTCTCTATTTAATGACGTTTCTGTTTTATTTTTTCTGGGAGAGAACAATTGAATTTTTCTGCTAAAATTCCGATGTCATGATATACCATGACATCGGATCGTGGACACAAAAATGCAGAAAACAATTAGTGAAACAAGCTGAAAGTCATTGCTGTCTCTATGTAATGACGTTTCATTTTTATTTTCGGGGAGTGAACAATTGAGTTTTTCTGCTCATAATCCGATGTCATGATATACCATGACATCGGATCGTAGACACAAAAATGCAGTTGTCTTCTCTACGAAAAACAAAATACGGTAGTGTACTCAACCGAGTACGGAGTTTGTGATTGGCTCCTTGCCCATAACCCATCAGAAGACGGACGCAAGAGTGACATAGTTTAGTACAAATGAATGCAAAATTTTAAGCCGTCACTTTCGGAGTTTAGAAGTTGGGAGTTTAAGCCTTGGTGTTCTTCATCCCGAGTCATTCAAGCATCACTCGATAGTCAGAGATTTCTCGTGGTCTTAACAACAGTTTCAGTGAGGGATATACATTGTTGAAGGGTGTGTAACCGGGATCGATTCAGAAATGCTCGACAAGTCTGTGATCATCTGTTAAGAGAACGGACCGATACAGGTGGGTGTGAAAGTTCTAACAAATGAATGCTGGGAACCTGTTAATCCCACCACCAACACATAGTCATAACAAAGTACTTCTTTAAGAACTGAAAGTGACTAAGGAAACTTTTCGTTGAGCCTAGAATAGGGTTGGCTGTGATAACGAGGTCCTCGTATAAACGAATTGTTCGTATCCTTGATTGGACAAACGTGATAAAATGTGGTGGACTGTACATTTTGTGAGTATCCTTGAAACATTTTGTTGCGTTCTCGTTCCTAAAACGCTTTGGTGTTTAGCCTGACGTTAATAGCAAGGTTGATTGAAGTAGTTGCCTTCTAGCTTAAAAGAAACAAACTAATTTTGCGCCGGATTCTCCATCATGAATAAAACACTTTGTCGACGTGCCAGATTTTGGCATGGTTTTTTTGACACCTATCTCTAGTGTTGGTTTCCAATTTTCTCGACCCATTGAAAATACGCTCACGCTCTTCTCAGAATATACATATATTCTGTATTTGCACCTAAAATTACAAAGCATTTTAATCACAAAGATTGTCATTCCTAGCTCATTCTTTGCTAGGCTTTCATCGGTGAACATGCATTCATGAGATCGACTGCTGTTTTTGCGATGTTTTCAACAGTGTGGCTACATTTGAAAGTAATATTTGAATTCTAAAAGTAGTAAAACACGGCGGGTAAACGGAGAAAAAATAAAGATCAAGGTAAAATAGTCTTTTGTCTACCGCAGGAAAAGATATACCTTTTTTCCCAACAAAGCTTGTAATTAAAAAAAAATTAGTGAAACAAGCTAAAAGTCATTGCTGTCTCTATGAAATGACGTTTCTGTTTTATTTTTTTCGGGAGAGAACAATTGAATTTTTCTAAACTTAACCCGATGTCATGATATACCATGACATGGGATTGTGGACAGAAAAATGCAGTTGTCTTCTCTTCGAAGAACAGAATAAGGTAGTGTACGGTGAAGACAAAAGATGTAGAGCAGTGTCTTTTTCATAATTTTTTTTTAGTAGACCATCGCATGTCCTGTTGGGTGGGGCCAAACTTGCCAACACAGGAGTGTATTTTAGATTGAGAGCTTAAAATTTTCATTTAGCAGCCTTAAGTGCCTCTCACAAACAAACTACGAAATACAAAGTTCCAGACAATGGCATATTTGGAACCCGCTCTCGTAAGCGACCGCGACCACTTTTAGAACTAAAAGTTTGAAGGTTTCTTTTGTTTTTAACCTCCTGTGAGCGAGCACTTGACAGGTAATAGAGCAGGAATTAGATAATAAAGTGTTGTAACCTTATCGCTCTGCTGGGTTGTACAAGAGACGGAAATTTTTCATTGGGGAGTATCGGATTTTTCTCGAAATTGAATTTCATTTAAAATATGGGCTTAGTCTCTTCAGTTACCATTATGCTAACGAGGGAAACTTTTGACCCAATATGGTCTACGCTCCCGCAAGCGAACACCAAGGCTTGATATTTTGAGTGGTCGCTTACGAGAGGTTTAACTGTATAGATAAATTTCATGTTTTGAACAGTGTTCATCTAGTTGGTATTGAAGCGTACTTGCTCAGATATGCTCCGCATAAATTAAGAAGTTTCCCGCGCGCGCCAACTCATCATGCTTTGTGACGTCATCGTGTTCTGGATCCTCACTTTATGTAAGTGGTCCTCCTGAAAAAGGCGCCAATCATGCATTCTACACTACTTGGATTGGCGGTTGTAGCTTCTGCCTCAACCGAGTACGGAGTTTGTGATTGGCTCCTTGCCCATAACCTATCAGAATACGGATACAAGAGTGAGTGAAAGTTCTAACAAATAAATACTGTGGAACCTGTTAATCCCACCACCAACACATAGTCGTAACAAAGTACTTCTTTAATGAACTGAAAGTGACTAAGGAAACTTTTCGCGAGCCCAGAATAGGGTTAGCCGTAATAACGAGGTCCTTGTATAAACGAATTGTTCGTATCCTTGATTGGACAAACGTGACAAAATGTGGTGGACTGTATATATTGAGAGTATCCATGAAAGCTTTTGTTGCGTTCTCATTTCTAAAAAGCTTTGCTGTTTAGCCTGACGTTAATAGCAAGGTTGGATGAAGTAGTTCAAGCTTAAAAGAAACAAACTAATTTTGCGCCGGATTCTCCATCATGAATAAAACAATTTGTCGACGTGCCAGAGTTTGGGATGGTTGAACTCTAGTGTTGGTTTTCAAACTTCTCGACCCATTGAAAGTACGTTCACGCTCTTATCAGAATATACATATATTCTGTACTTGCACCTTGAATTACAAAGCATTTTAATCACAAAGAAAGTCATTCCTAGTTCATTCTTTGCTAGGCTTTCATCGGTGAACATGCACTCATCAGATCGACGTCTGCTGTAATTCCGATGTTCTGGACAGATCAAGTTAAAATACTCTTTTGTCTACGGCAGGAAAAGATATACCTTTTTTCCTAATAGAACTTGTAATTAGAAGCAATTAGTGAAACAAGCTGAAAGTCATTGCCGTCTCTATTTAATGACGTTTCTGTTTTATTTTTTCTAGGAGAGAACAATTGAATTTTTCTGCTCATAATCTGATGTCATGATATACCATGACATCGGATCGTCGACAGAAAAATGCAGTTGTCTTCTCGTCTACGAGAAACAAAAAACGGTAGTGTACTCAACCGAGTACGGAGTTTGTGATTGGCTCCTTACCCGTAACTCATCAGAAGACGGACACAAGAGTGACATAGTTTAGTACAAATGAATGCAAAATTCTAAGCCGTCACTTTCGGAGTTTAGAAATTGGTAATTTAAGCCTTGGTGTTCTTCATCCGGAGCCATTCAAGAACCACTCGATAGTTAGAGATTTCTCGTGGTCTCAACAACAGTTTCAGTGAGAGATATACATTGTTGAAGGGTGTGTAACCGGGATTCAGAAAGACTCGAGAAGTCCGTGATCATCTGTTAAAAGGACGGACCGATACAGGTGGGTGTGAAAGTTCTAACAAATGAATACTGTGGAACCTGTTAATCCCACCACCAACACATAGTCGTAACAAAGTACTTCTTTAAGAACTGAAAGTGACTAATTTTGCGCCGGATTCTCCATCATGAATAAAACACTTTGTCGACGTGCCAGATTTTGGCATGGTTGATTTGACAATCTTTTCGACCCATTGAAAATACGCTCACGTTTTTCTCAGAATATACATATATTCTGTACTTGCACCGTAAATTACAAAGCATTTTAATCACAAAGAATGTCATTCCTAGTTCATTCTTTGCTAGGCTTTCGTCGGTGAACATGCACTCATGAGATCGACTGCCGTAATTCCGATGCGAGTTTTCAACAGTGTGGCTACATTTGAAAGTAACATTTTGAATGTGAAAAGTAGTAAAACACGGCGGGTAAACGGAGAAAAAAATGTAGATCAAGTTAAAATGCTCTTTTGTCTACCGCAGGGAAAGATACTTTTTTTCCCAACAAAGCTTGTAATTAAAAAAAAATTATTGAAACAAGCTAAAAGTCATTGCTGTCTCTATTTAATGACGTTTCTGTTCTATTTTTTTGGGGAGAGAACAATTGAATTTTTCTGGTCATAATCCGATGTCATGATATACCATGACATCGGATTGTGGACAGAAAAAATGCAGTTGTCTTCTCTACGAAAAACAGAATAAGGTAGTGTACGGTGAACGCAAAAGATGTAGAGCAGTGTCTTTTTCATAATTTTTTTAGTAGACCATCGCATGTCCTGTTGGGTGGGGCCAAAATTGCCAACACAAGAGTGTATTTTAGATTGAGAGCTTAAAATTGTCGTTTAGCAGCCTTGAGTGCCTCTCACAAACAAGCTACGAAATATAAAATTCCGGACAATGGTATATTTGGAACCGGCTCTCGTAAACGAAAGGGACCACTTTTAGAACTAAAAGTTTGAAGTTTTCTTTTGTTTTTAACCTCCTGCGGTAAGAGACCACTTGAAAGGTAATAGAGCAGGAATTGGATAATAAGGTGTTGTAACATTCTCGCTCTGCTGGGTGGTACAAGAGACGGAAATTTCTCAATGAAAAGTACCAGATATTCTCGAAATGGACTTTCATTTAAAATATGGGATTAGCCTCTTCAGTTACCATTATGCTAATAAGGGAAACTTTTGACCCACGCTGACATTTTGAGTGGTCGTTTACGAGAGATTTAACTGTATAGATAAATTTCGTGTTTCGAGCAGTGTTTATCTACTTGATATTGAAGCGTACTTGTTCAGATATGCTCCGCCCACTTATCATGCTTTGTGACGTCATCGTGTTCTGGATCCTCACTTTATGTAAGTGCTCCTCCTGAAAAAGGCGCCAATCATGCATTCTACACTACTTGGATTGGCGGTTGTAGCTTCTGCCTCAACCGAGGACGGAGTTTGTGATTGGCTCCTTGCCCATAACCCATCAGAAGACGGATACAAGAGTGACATAGTTTAGTACAAATGAATGCCAAATTTTAAGCCGTCAGTTTGGGAGTTTAGAAATTGGGAATTTAAGCCTTGGTGTTCTTGATCCCGAGCCATTCAAGCACCACTCGATAGTCAGAGATTTCTCGTGGTCTTAACAACAGCTTCAGTGAGAGATATACATTGTTGAGGGGTGTGTAACCGGGATTTAGAAAGGCTCGAGAAGTCCGTGATCATCTGTTAAGAGGACGGACCGATACAGGTGGGTGTGAAAGTTCTAACAAATGAATACTGTGGAACCTGTTAATCCCACCACCAACACATAGTCTCAACAAAGTACTTTTTTAGAACTGAAGAATAGAATAAAGTTGGCCGTGATAACGAGGTCCTCGTATAAACGAATTGTTCGTTTCCTTGATTGAACAAACGTGACAAAATGTGGTCGACTGTATATTTTGTAAGTATCCATGAAACATTTTGTTGCGTTCTTATTCCTAAAAAGCTTTGCTATTTAGCCTGACGGTCATAGCAAGGATGGATAAAGTAAATGGCTTCTAGCTCAAAAGAAACAAATTAATTTTGCGCCGGATTCTCCATCATAAATAAAACACTCTGGCGACGTGCCAGATTTTGGCATGGTCGATTTGACACCTATCTCTAGTGTTGGTTTTCAAACTTCTCGACCCATTGAAAATACGTTCACGTTCTTCTCAGAATATACATATATTCTGTACTTGCACCTTAAATTACAAAGCATTTTAATCACAAAGAATGTCATTCCTAGCTCATTCTTTGCTAGGCTTTCATCGGTGAACATGCACTCATCAGATCATGAGATCGACTGCCGTAATTCCGATGTTCTCGACAGTGTGGCTAAATTTGAAAGTAACATTTGAATGTGAAAAGCAGTAAAAGACGGCGGGTAAAGCGGAGGAAAAATGTAGATCAAGTTAAAATGCTGAGGATACCGCAGGAAAAGATATATCTTTTTTCCTAACAAGTCTTGTAATTAAAAACAATTAGTGGAACAAGCTAAAAGTCATTGCTGTCTCTATGAAATGACGTTTCTGTTTTATTTTTCGGGGAGAGAACAATTGAATTTTTCTGCTCATAATCCGATGTCATGATATACCATGACATCGGATCGTGGACACAAAAATGCAGTTGTTTTCTCGACGAAAAACAGTACGGTGAAGACAAAAGATGTAGAGCAGTGTGTCTTTTATAAATTATTTTTTTCAGTTATAACTGTTGTCGGAATATGCTTTTGTGTCTTTTAAAAAAAGATTAGATTAAGGTGGCTCGAAACAGTTTCCACTTTCCAAGACTTATAGCTTGAAGGTTCACTATAACGTCTTTATATCGGTTGATACCGAAATCACGGTATCAAAAAATTGTCCAATCACCTTAAATTTTTCGAAAATTTAAGGTGGCTCTGAACCCTCTCTTTTGAGTTTTTTTAAACTTTGCAAAAAGTTGCACTGATGTTATCATGCTGATTACAATTTGATAATAAAAAATGGGGGTCACCGAGCTCGTTTTCGAGTTATAAGCGCGTAAAGCTAAAATTAAGGGTGTTTTTAGCAGATCATATTGTTGCTATGGTAATCTATTGTGCCATAAAATTGACAACAACTTGTTCACCAATGATTGGGAAGTTTTTTGACACCGTGATTTTGGTTCAAGTGATACAGAGTGGTTATAATGACCCATCAAACTCTAAGTTGATACCATTCCATCGCCGCATCAGAATCAAACGCGTTAACCAGTAGATCATCGCATGTCCTGTTGGGTAGGGCCAAAATTGCCAACACAAGATTATATGTTAGATTGAGAGCTTTTATTCAGCAGCCTTAAGTTTATATATGTATGCTTGTATGTGTCTCTCATGAAGAAACTACGAAATATAAAATTCCGAACAATAGGGGATGGATATAGTTTGAACATGGAACAGCCATGGGGTCGCCTGTTTCTGTCGTTGTCGCAGAAATTGTGATGCAACACGAGGAGGAACGCGCCCTTGCAAAACATTTGAGCATGTGAGCAGGCAATGCGATCTCGTCTTTGCGCTGGATCTTTCTTTCTGTTGGGTATTCATTCAACTGACCACAATGAGTTCAGGCTCCTCTCTTTTCTCGCCAATTGCGTCACTTGGCTTTACAGCACTCTGTTTTTCAACAGAAACAAACTTATCTGTCTGTAAAACCTCGGTTGTTTATGAAAAATTTTGATTTTAGCAATAAACAGAGGTTGAAAGTCAACTAGTGAAGTCAATTAATTAAGGTATAAATATATATATGTATATCTCAGCGATTTCGCAAAAACATAGCCGCTAGGTTTTCGCCTGGATTCGGGCGCAGCCCGAATCCAGGCTCAGCTGGCGCCTTGAAAGCTAGGGGGGTTTCCGTCAAGGCTAGGCTGAGTACATTGCCCAGGGCCTGGCCTATCTGCTGGTAGGTTGTCGGGGGTCCAGCTGTCAAAGGAAGGGGGGAGGGGAGGGTGTCTTGAACCTACACCCTTTGCTTGGCAGACTTTGAGTATTTAGTGTTAAGTGAGCTTGTTATTGTCTGTGTTTCTGGCTATGTTAGTGCCTTGTTGAAGCTTGCAGGAGGGTTCTGTTGTTGGCATGGCACCCTGCTGGAGTGGTCCATGCCACGTGCATGCGTGGAGGGCAAATCTCCTAGCCAGGGGGGTGGTCAGAGGAACTCTGGCCACCGGCACTGTCTTTGGGTCAATGCGGGCATGTTTTTGGGAATCCGGTCAGATATATATATTAAGTTATAGCTTCGAACGCACTCTCGTAATCTTTGATTACTACTAGTTTTATATTTCCATTTAATTTTTATAGCCATTAACTACCAACATGCCATAGTGATGGCTCGAATGATTGCTTTTCTCGTAACTCGAAAAGTGATGAAGTTGATTTCGTAACCTATATACAAAACAAATACGAGACATTTTCTATACTCACAATAACCCCAAACAATGAGAACTATGCCTGTAATTTCCAAGTCATTTCTAAGTCAGTCCTATACTGTATTATGAATCTCAAAACAAGGATTTTTTACGGTAGAAAACCACCAAAGAAGTGTATGTCGGTATAAACAGGAGAAAGACAAAATTTGTTACGACTGAGGAAGAGCTTTATTTTGTTCGTGTTCTATATCTAATTATATCTTGTTTGTTTTCTAAATAATACATTGTAGCGATTTTCTGCTATTTAAAGTGTGCGAGTGTCTAGCTGATCCGCACGACTAACTCCGTCACGATCTTCTTGTCTAAGTGATCAGTTATGTAAGCGTCGAAGGTCTAGTACTTAACTTAATATAATAACTAGTCAGGTAATACCGTCGAACCCGTCTTGAACGATATTGGATGAACAGAGCTTTTAGAAGTGGACGTATGAAAGATATGTTCCTATTCACTTATTTAGGTCATCGATATGTCACATGTCAAAGGCCTCCATTGACATCTTCGATCATCGAATAAGAACCCCGGGAGGTAAATATCACCGTTATTCACTGACATGGAGATGAATAACTGTTATCAACAATGTGCATCACCTTGCGTACGGCGGCTGCACCCGCAATACGACTGAATACGAGTGGCAGTCAAATTCGAGCTGTCTTACCTAAACAACACGATAATAGTCTTTTTCTTCGCAGCTAACAAAACTTAAGACGATGCTAAAGTTGCTTTGGCCTTTAGTTAGCTTGGGAATTTCGGGTTTAATTTGACAAGGAACAGCACATTTTGTTCAGAATAACACAACTAATATCTCTTAACTGACGACAATCAACGAACTTCGAGCGAGTTACCGGTGACCCATTTTTGGAGCAAAATTAGAAGATTTAAGGCACAAAATATGTCATACTTTTCACTTTTTACAATCTGATAGGGTTTTTGGAAATGTAGATCCCTTTTCGTGATGCCATCTCCAGCTAGAAAAGTTGCCCGGTTTCAATGCCTTTCCTGATAACATACATTGACCTCAGACACTAAACTTTTCCCGCCTGCCGAATCCTGCTTGGTCAATTCAAATTTCAGTCGCGCCAGCCGTATACAAGGCACACTTGTGAATAAAAAACCGATTCCGATTTTACGACGGAAAGATAAAAAAATCCTTGAAAACGATTAGCTTGCATCCTACACGCGCGTCGAAAGCGCGCTTAGTGAGTCGCGCGAGTCTCATCTTCATTTTACTTCTACTCCTCCGCAGCCGTTGTTTGAGATGTCACGCAACACACCTCCCAAAGTTGCATCTCCCCAAACACGGCTGGCGGAGAAGACTAACCTAACACTAAATTTTTTTCACGTTTAATGATTCACGTTTACGTTTTAAATTTTGTGTAGTACCCTTCTAAAAATGTCATAATTCCCCAGAAAGCACAGAACTTAGTCTTTTCTTGTTGACGTTCGCGCGAAAATGTTCTACTCGATAGATTTTCTGTCATGTTTCAGAAATGAAAGGCTTTTGTCAATGGGCCATTTCCGAATTAACTTTAGCCTCTTTCACAAAGCGAGTGTTGGTGCTCATCCTTTCATATGAAAGTGAGATTTCATTCACATGCAAATTAAACTCATTTTCATATGAATGGTTGTGCACCAGGCCTCGCTTTGAAAGAGAGGCTTTAGATAACTCGGAAATGGCCTATTCTGCTAGCATAATTTTTGGCTTAATTTAGCAAACCGAACATAAGTTTGATCTTTTATCTAAATTAAGCACTGCTAGCATAATCGGCTTTTCCGAGTTCTGACCTTTACGAAATGACGTAATTTCCTTTTGAATAAACTTCTTTTTACTTGTTCTGTTCCTGAAACTTTTGTTACTGTTGTTCTCCAGGCCGCCTTGAGTCGGTGTGATGTTTCTTAGTCTTAGGCCTCGCGCATACGGGTAAGCTGACTGAACTAAAGGTTCTCAGATGGCCTCCTCGTCGTCGATCTGAGCACTTCCCAAGTTCCAGTTCAGATAGTTCAGCAGCTTACAGTGTCGTACAGAGGCTTCAATCTATAATTGTTTTGTTTGCCAAAAATTGTACAAATCAACTAAAATCTAATTACTTAAACTCTCATGGCGAGGAAGCTCAAGAGAAGTCACCGGGCTATTGGGAGCGTTTATTGAGACAGTCTTAACTTAGGGAATTAACCCAATTCATACCCCCCTCCCCCAACCGTAGTTCAGGGGAGTTGATGGAGCCCCTCCCCTGCATTTTCGTTCTGTTAAGGCACAAAGAAATAAATTTACGTAAATTAGATATCCCTGAGTTCGCTCTACATGTACGAGGTGACAACATTTTTGTTACCGTCATCTTGGATCCGCCATCTTGGATTTCACTATTTTCTTAAAAAGTCAAGAAATAACGGAAATTAATACAAAATCAAGCCTGGATCCATAGAAATGTAGCAAACGGTAGTTCCATAGTCGTTATTCCTTGTTTTGTCTTTATTAGCCTTGCTCTGTCTGTATTTTGCTTAAAAACCAAGTAGCATAATTTTGATGCGAAGAGCATGATTCTGAGAAACGAGCATAATTCGGGCAGAATTTTCAAAAAATTTGAGCAGTGCTAGGAGCATAATATGCCAGTTCTACGAGCACTATCGGCAAAAGCCTAGAGTCACGGACTTCGTTTCTGGGATAAAGCCTGCAGAAAATTAGGCTGATTTTGAAAAATTGGCGCGCGTTAATCAGCATGGTCTCCAGGGTTCTTAGATTTAAAAATCAAAGATGAATAAACGGAGACAAACTATCCTAGTAAAATTTTGTATAAGTGAATCCGTTGCGTTAATAATTCCAAATGTTGCCAACGCTTTCACAAAACTTAACTCTCCAAGAGGCATTTGAAACCACCGCACAGATAAACAAAGAGCTAAAAAGAACGGAATTCGATTATGCATTTTGCAAAAAAAATCAAACTTCTAATCGATGGATTCTCTTCATTTTTCGTTAAGCGTAGAAAATCGGAAGAGAGCATGATCCATCAAAAGAAAAATAGTTTCACCGAACGTCCAAGATCGTTAAATCCAGGCAAAGCTATAGCAATGGTCATCTGCCCTATCATTGTTCATTTTATTACCGAGTTAGCGCGCGCTCGATGCAGGACGCGGCGTGCGAATTTGCGTGCGCAGTAAGGATGCGCAGAAAAAATTAGCGCGAACGTCCTTAAGCAAACCACGACGGCAACGGCAGCCAGAACGTTACCAAACAAAAGGTTTAATGAACAGAATAATGGTTGTGCACGTGCGTTATAGATGTTTGTAAATTTCGTAGCCGTCCTCTGCAAAACAACAACGTGAAATGACCAAGTTCTGCGTATTTTGGAAAACGCGAACGACAGCGGCTAATTTTTCGTATTTCCGTTTGGAATTCGAATTCAACGCTGGCATTACATATTTAGCTTGAGGCAAGTTCTGAGATCAATAGGCGCACTGAACAGATCTAGACAACTGCAAACTTTGAAGTAATATATCAAACACGAGCGACAGTGTTTCATCGGGATATCCAAACACCGAGAAGAGAGTTGAAAATACGACGCGCAGCGGAGTATTTTTGACGAAATTCGAGGTGTTTGGATAGCCGATGAAACACTGTCTCGAGTGTTTGATATACCTTCTCAATCGAAGGAAAAACTAAGGAGAAAATCGAGAGGTAAAATCGTCAAAATCTATGCTAATTAAGACCGGGTATCAAAACCTCCTTCACGGTTGTGATTTTCTTTGTTTTAGCTTGATGAATTATTAATGAGGTTGAGAAGGTAGAATATAAATTCATTTTTTACTAGGCCTTTTCATCGGGGTGGCCGTAGTTATTGCTAAAGCTCCCTGTTAACATAAACATGACCGTGAAGAACGTGAACCACGACGGCTAATTTTTCGTATTTTCTTCTTGAACTGATCACTGGCGTTTCATCTTTGTTTGAGTAACTGTATGCGCCGGAATCTCCATCACCCGCACTCCACCTTTTCGCTCGGCGTTCTGAACAGTTCCAGGGAAATTGCAAAATGCAAAGGTAAAATATAAATCCATTTTTTCTAGCCGTCGTCCTTAGCGTCACCGTCGTCATTGCTTAAGGTCTCTAACTACAGGATGGCTTAGAAATGCACCAAGAATTATATGATTATTATTACAATCAGTTCTCATAAACCGTACACTTCATAAAAGATCTTTTCCGCAAGGTGGACAAAAATACAGTGGTTGAAAACGCCCGCCTTAACTTTGCTCTGGTGCTTCGTTTGAACTAAAGTGGAATGCGGAAAGGGTCTAGTTTGTTCGTAGTTGAAATATCAACTTTTAGAAAACAGCTCAAAGAAATTACCCTCATTGATTGGTTTAAAATCGTGTTTCTGCAACTCGAAAGAAACACATAACTAGCACGAGCTGTTGACCGCGTAATGATGGCGCTAGCAAAGACAATTTCCTTTTTGATGATCAAAGTAAACAATTAGTGTTCTTTTTTTATTCGCGGAATTTTCTAAATTTTCTCAGATTCTTATTGGTTTAAATTGATCACGTGACGCGATAGTGTTCATCCGCGGAGAGACACAAACAGCCCATAGAAATTGAGTGGTGAACATACAGAGTGTTTATGTCTCATAGTTGTTTAGTGGATATTTGACGTTCTTAAAACTAGCATATTTGCCGTCGAAGCTTCGCTTCTAGGGCAAATATTTATTTAAAGAACATCAAATATCCACTAAATTTCTCCCAAGTTCTCCCAAACGTCCGCCCGTCTTTCTATTAAACAATTAGATTATTAGCTCGAAATTTCTATCGCGTTGACGTGGGCGCAGCCCGAGTCAACTATCACGCATAGAAATCAAGAGCGAATAATCTAATTGTTTTAGTATAAATCTACTAGTTGTTCAACCTCTTCACAGACACTTCGAAAACGCGTTGGAGCGGCCGTCATTTTGATAACAAGGGCACAATGCTACGCTAATCACTATCCAATCACCAAACGGCATTCGTGATAGAACACTAGTAGATTTATACCAAAACTCGTTGGAAACAGCGGACATGTTTTCTATTTCTTAGATACAAATGCAAAGAAAATCTGCGTAACTTTCTATGAACTTATTTATATGATCCTATCTGTTTTGATAGGTATTTCTGGCTGACCGTTCATTATGGTGATTGTCCATTTGAAGTTTATGTTGTCCATTCCTCGTGATGAGCCGATGACGAAAACAGAGAGCTTCACTCAGTGGTCCTGTGTGCTCGCATACGTCGTAGGAGGCAGTACCCTTCTCGCTGCACCTCAACTGTGGGCGTGGATATTACAGTTGGACCTTGAGGGCCTTTCTGAGGGGTACATGCGCGTAGTGGGCATCGGATTGATGGACAGTGGTTTCATTCTTTACGCAGCAGCCCGCGCCAGCTTCAAGATGTTCCGTCACCAGGAATGTTTAATTTCTATTCCGGGTCGACTGTTGGTAGTTAATGGAATGTTACTGATGATGATCCTAAGGGACATGCTGCCACTCTCTTTTGCTCTGTTTAACATGGTCCTTGATTCGTCCCTCGCTCTTATCACCCTGGTGATTTGGCGCCTGGAAACACCAGGAGCTTCAGTAGCGACTTTCTGCCATGAAATCTCCACGTCGATTCTGCGATGCCATGGTCCCAAAACAGGCGGGTCTACCGTAGTTGTCTTTTTCCTCGGCATTTTTCAGCTGTTTTTCTGGCTTGTGCTAGCCATAAGGCCTGATTGGGCTCAGCGCATGTTCAACCTGGTTCAGTTAGAAGGCTACTCAAGCGGATATCTGGCCGCCTACTTTTTCCTTGTTTCCATTCATGGCGTATACCACGTAGTCGGTGCTAGCAATGTCAACCGCAACTTGAGTCTTGTCTTCGTCTTTTACCGAATCTCGCTAAATGTCCCCGTGTTTACTGTTTTGTTTCTTGTTGGTCAAATAGAGAGAAATTTGTTCATCGCTTTGATGAGTTTTGATGTGTTATTTTCCATTATGATATTCATTTCCGTAAAACTAGAAAAGCTAGGTGAAAATAATGCAGACGAAGAGGCGGAAATGTTAAATAATTAAGTACAAGAGAGCAATAATCTCATTATCATTGAGGGAATTATCGTTTGGTATTTACGATTTTTTCCGTAAAATCAACCGGAGCTGTTTCAATTGGCGGTTTCTTTGACTAAAATGATTTTTAATGAAACCCTTCGAGGATTAATAGTATTTTTCGAGAAATTCGTTAAGGTCACTAAATTAAGAGATCACAACTAATGAGCAACTTGAGAGTTCGGTATAGATTGTTGATACTGTAGTCAAGATTTGATGTAAAATTAACCCATATTTTCCCAAAGCAATTAAGAGTTGCATGATTGCTTTGCTTGATTTTGGCTGTGTAAGCAGAAGTTTTGCAATATTTTGTGTGCTATCTTTAAGGGTAATTTCTTCATTGTGAAATTGATGTGGTATAATAAAGCCCTGTCCACACTTGGTAGAAGGAATTTGATGATGGAGGTTTCACTCTGAAAACGCATCAAATGTTTTCCGTCCACATTACGCTGGAGGAATTTAAAAAATGCAACAATCTGCACCGGCCATTTTGGATTTGTGTTCGTGAAAACCTCCGGCAGGGAAATCGTATGATTATCGTGACGCCATTGTTTTCGAAAGCTCCGTTACCAAAATGTTTTACATCCACACGAAAACGAAAAGCCGGCTCCTCCGGTTTGAAGAGCGCTTTCGAAAAGGTTCCGTTTTCGACGGATTAGTCTTGACGGTAGGCCTAACGGTAGAAATAAAACTGCATTTGCAAATTTCTCCGGCGTAGTCATGGTGAACGTTGCCTAAGAAAGTGTTTAAAAGGAATAATAAAAGCACTGAAATCCGTGAGCAAACGTACGAATGTTGCGTCTGCTTTCAATATCGAACTGACTTACAGCATTGACGACCCTTACTAATTTGTTTCCATTTAAGAAATAGAAACCAGGTACCATGTTTAGATCGAGTTATAGAAACACTCGTCAAAGTTTGGGAGAACGAGAAATGCTGTGAGGACACTAGCCGAGAAGCGAGTGTTTCCACAGCTTTTTTGAGTTCTCCCAAACTTTTACGAGTGTTTCTACAACTCGATAGAAATACGGAGAACACGTTTTCTATTTATTTTAGAAAATTCCGCGACGAAGATAAAGGAAAATAACTCGTTTACTTTGATCATCAAAATGTAAATTTTCTCTGCTCACGCGTATGTTCTTTGGGTGAGTCCCTAAATGTCGATATCTCAACTAGGAACAAACTAGACCTGTTTCACATTCCACTTTAGTGCAAATGAAGCACCAGAGCAAAGTTAAGGCGGGCACTCTCATCCACTATATTTTTGTTCACCTTGCGGGAGAGGTGTAATATAGATTTAGCCAAGCCTAAAAGCGAAGCTCCTGGTTGCAATAATTTAAAAATTAAATCAGAAACTCAAAAAATGATCAATTGTGAGCATCTAATTAAACGCGGCGGGTGGTTTCACCATTTTTCCAGTTACATTTTTACAAACTATACCCCAAAAGCGTAACTAAGGTTGTAGAAAGTTCGTTCGCAATGTATCAGGGACTTTCCAAGAAAAGTCAACAACGAGTCAGGGGTTAACTTGCGCCGAAATTTTGCCTTTGTTCCATCCTTCTCCCCCGGGGTAATAGCCCGGCTTGAGCCTGCGCTCCAATGAAAAACCATGTTGGTCAGCAGTCAACTTCAAAAACGACACGCAACCTCGATGAGCTCTAAACCTGAGCCCGCGATATGGTCACGTGATACTGGTCAGCAGATACCTTGTTTGGACAGCTGTTGATACCATAACATGGATGTCCAATAGCGTCGCGCACAAATGACGTCACGAAAATGTACCCCCCGGTGTGACTCAGACAAACAAACCATTCCGTGCGCTGCTTCTTTGAGAGCGACGTATGGAACAAAGGCGTTCGTGAGCTCTTCAGCGTGATACTCAGCGATTTATTTCGCAATTTGAGGGCCTCTGTAGCTCAAAATGTTAGACCCACAATGTGTACAAATGTACTTTGGGATAATAATAATACAGAGTTTGAAGGAGGTCGGCAAAATATATGGGTTTCTCATTCTCATGTATGAAGGTTGTTTATAAATACACTTCTCGCATATACTATCATTGTACCCGACATTTAGGTGTATCACTGACAAGAAAGCCAGCAAGCCACTAAAGAAAAACCTCAAAGAAATACCGTAGATCCGAACCGATCGGTTGCCTTGCCTTGCCGTTTAAGTGAGATTGACTCGCTCTATCTTCGCATATAAAATAAGCTTTAGCACGCGCTATTTATGTTACACGTATCGCGCCAAACATATAACATATCAATCTATGAAACACATGCAGTTGAGGTCTGCTCGCATTCGTTTATTTGGTCGGAGAAACGACTCTATTAAAATCTAGGTCCTCCAAATTGCACAGGACACCTAATTCTGCTATGCCTTTGGAATTGCCTCAGAGATAATAATTATGTCCTCCAATTCTATCGTTTTCGTTTGTGTGGACGGCTCGGGTTGTCAAATTTGGGAATTTCTGGCGATAGGTCAACTGATAAGTCCTTTTTTCAAGACCAGGAGAAACAGCAGATAAGTTTCTTCGTAAAACATTTCCCTGTGAAGAATTCTGATCGGCTAGTCACAACCGCCGCTCAAAAAGTTCTCGACTTCCAATTCCTGAAGTGAGGGTTTTGGGATCTGTCAGACTGTCACTGCGGCTTTGTAAGATCCTCGTGCAATTTGTGACATTTATGCTCTTTTCTGGACACCTTGAAACCGTTTTACATTACCTACGGCAGCATTGTTTACCTTCTAACAATATTTAAGCTAATCAAAAACCTAAACCACCAATCTCTCCTGTTTTGCCTGATTTTCTGGTCTAGAATACAGCGCGCTCATACAAAACCTTCTACCGGACTGTAATTCTTGTCTGAGTCATGTGGGGGGTCTCTGGTGATGTAATCTATTTTTAGAAACTGTGCGCGACGCTATTGGCTTGGCGTAC